>ML265959.1:0-94356 GCA_005239495.1 Nicotiana undulata | reverse complement strand
TATGCGATCACAGATGGGGTGATGCGATCGCATAGAGCAATCTGACCACCCCTCCCCTTAAGCATATGCGATTGCAGGGCTTCGTGTGCGATCGCACTGAAGCCCGCAACAGACACCAGAAAACTGAGCCTATACCAGATTTTCTAACTTGAAACCATCCCGTTAGCCACCCGAAACTCACACGAGCCCTTGGGTCTCAAAACCAAAAACACACACGTCTCCCAATACATCCTACAGACTTGTTCAAGCTTTTAAATCATCAAAATATCATCAAAAACACGGAATTAAACCTCAAAACTCTTAGAAATTTCTCAAACTTCATAAACTTCTAAATTTCCCATTTTTTATCCGAATCACGACATTTCAAGTCCGTTTTGCACCAAATTTCACAGACAAGTCACATAACATATAATAAACCTGTTCCGGGCCCCGGAACCGTAATATGGTCCTGGCAACACGATTTTCACATAATTATTCATTTTCAAATTTCTTTATTATTTTCAAAAAACAATTTTCTTTAAAAATTCATTTCTCGGGCTTGGGACCTCGGAATTCGATTACGGGCATATGCCCAAGTCCCATATTTTCCTACGGACCCTCCGGGACCGTCGAATCACGGGTCCGGGTCCGTTCACCAGAAATGTTGACCAAAGTCAACTATATTCCTTTATTAATTATCAAAACTCATTTTTAATCCAATTTTCACATAATAACTTCCCGGCTACACGCCCGGGCTGTGCACGCATATCGAGGTGAGACTAACAGAGGCTCTCAGAGCCTCGGAACACAGATATAGCTTAAATTACATAAGATGACCTTTTGGGTCATCACAAGTAACTTTTATCAAAATATAGTAACTTTAAAGAAATACAGATCAAGGATTCGAAATGGCATGAGAGTGAGGAATCTTTGAAAACCAAGTAGTTTGAAAACATAATAAATAGGAATGGTTTCTATATGTCATGTTTATAAAAATGCATGAGAAATACATTATGGCAGCTGTTGTTACTCGTTTAGTTATATTGGGAACATGGTGTCAGATGGTATGAATATAATAGATGTGTTGAAATGAAGAACCTAAACATGATTTTTAATGCATGGTATGCATGTCCTAAGCATGATACTATTGCGCACATAGGGAAATAAAGCCTATAGTCATGATTTCTACCCATACTATACTAAACATGCATAGTTCCCTCCCATATTCACTATCCAGCCCCAATCGTTTGTTTACAAATTATTACAGACTAAGCAAATGAATTACATTAATTGCAAAGAGGAAAATAAGAAGTCATTCTATAGGGAGCCTTCAAACAGGCCCAACCTTCCAGCCTCACCCCTTTCGAGCTTCACAACCTTACATAGCCTGGGTGTGGAAAAGCTCCCAAAGGCCCTTGTGAGGGCCCTGGCCAATACCAGCACCCAGCAATTGCCAAAGTTGAGATAGGTGCAGTGCAGAATTACCTGCCTCAGTGTGTCAAAGTTCAGAGGGAACTCAAGGTCCCTAAGCAATGCTCACACTGAGGGGGTGGAACCTAAAGGTCTAAGAATAGTGTGAAGTGCAGGAAGGAGTGGTTAAAAGAGTTTTCAAAACAGGGGATTTGTTGTAAAACAACAGAAACACTAGTTACGGTAGCTCAACAGTATATGATTCCATACAAGGGCCATGGGGAAAGGGAACAGGTAGATCACATAATGCTAAAGGAGATACAGAGACTTATGAAAGCTCATTGAAGCATGACTACCCAAAATCAGAAGATTCAGGGGATCAAGAAATGGTCAAGCTTAGACATAATACTAGACAGTAACAGGGGACAATTATAACAGGTAAGATAAACAACAGTTAGAAGCATGTAGATCAAGAAGAGCACACAAAGTGCAAGGGATCAGGGGAATTAGGGAGTGGTAAAGTATAGGCATGACAATATACAACAATAGGATACAAGCATAGCAAGTAGAAGTTAGGAATATGCAACAGTCAGATTACAAACTTAGCATGTAAGTCAGAAGAGACAAGACATGGTAAAGTACTAAACAAAAGATTCAATTGCATGTTGAGCAGTAGAAGCATAAATAGAAGAAAATCAGGAAGATAATGAACTGAAACAATAATAATAAACACATTGATTGGAGACTTGAAGATTAATTAGGACATACCAGTAAGAGGGCAAAAGCAGGATGTAAAGAGCAAATTGGTAACACAATATTAGCCTTGGCTTACAGCCAGCTAATAATAGGCAAGAGCAAAGGCAGTAGTAGAACAAAAAGAGAAGAGAAAGAGCACAAGAGAATGTAGAATCGTATTGATGTCTGTGTTGTTGAAAAGCTAGAGCTTTTATAGTTGAAAAACGAGTAGCAAATATGGTAAGAATCACAATAGCATGGTAATTAAAGAACTCAGAATCATCCAGTCAGGAAATCAAGACACGGTTCCCTTAAGTCAAAGGATCTCAAGAACTCAAACTGTAAAACATATAACATATAAGGTAAATAAAATCAGTACAAGACTAAATAAGGAAGGAATCATAGTTTATTAAGTATAGGGTAAATAATTAAGGCTAAGTTCAAAATATTCTAATTAAGAAAATAGACAATAAGAATATAGTACCACATCAGACAAACTAAGTGCATTGATTCGAATAGGAGAGGTAAAAATTAAAGTCTCGAAGGAAAGTTTATCAATCAAACCCCAATATATGGAGTCCAGAATCAATCAAAGAAGAGTCACAATTCTATATTCATCATATAAATAGACAAGAATGACCAGCCATAGTAAATAGGCAGGTTGAACAAGTGTTAGTAGAAAGATGCAACTCTGAACAATCGAGATAGACATAAGCACATAGTGGTGGTATAAGTTAATCTAATAGAACTCAGTAAACATATTCAAGACAGATAATCACGACAACTCGAACAAGAAACAAACAGAGTCATGCTAATACACAGAACCAACGAAGAAGACTTAGTAAAATTAGGGCTTTTAACACAAGCAAGATAAAAAGCTAGTAGAATCACAGAATCATCATGATATGCAAAGAACATACTTAAAATCAAGAAGAAACTCAGTTCAAAACATGCATAAAAAGGTTCTGAGAAACCCTAGTTTTAAAAGGAACTAAAAACGTTTAAAAGTCGAAGATTCTTAAAGATTGAGTCAAGAATAATGTAAAACATAAAGAAACAAGCTTGAATCATTTAGAAACACCATAGACCTGAGAGGTTTAGGCAAAAATTAGGGTTTCAGAGAAGATTGAAGATAACCGGAAAACCTGTCGTGAAACTCAAAGATCGTGGTGCATATGGTGTGGTTATGTCCAAACCCCACCGGGGAGGTCGGGAACAACCAAAGTAGGAGCCCCAGGTGCAAGTCAGCATGGCCCATACCCTCGAGGGCTTTAGAGATGAAGTGAGCTAGATGGAGGAGACATCATGGAGGCTCGCAGTCGAAAGGATGGCGGCCGGAGATGGCTGGAGGAAGGCGGAGGAGTTCCATTGAAGACGAAGAGACAGAAGTCTCTAGAGACTTTAGAGAGAGAGTGACGGGAGATAGAGAGGTGAGGGGTCTCGAAAGAATGAGACGGGGAGGGGGGTGTTAGGTAGAGTTAATTAAGGAAATGTTAATCTGGGCCGTTGATCTAATTTGATCAAAGGCTCAAATTGATTTAGGACTGGGCCGGGTTAATTTAGGATTGGGCTGGGTAATTTAATTGGGGTCTGGGTTGGGGTTAATTGGGTTAAAATGTGGCTAAATTTGAAAATAAAAATGGCTACTAGTTAAATACTCATAAAAAGATAATTAATTAATAAAAAATAGATAATAATTGTATAAAAATAAAATTAAGTTAAAATAGGTAAGATTACAATAATCAAACAATATTAAAATACAAGAAACATAAATTTGAATTTTAAAAGGTATAATCTAATTAGGCCATAATTACAAAATGATTGTAATTGTAATTAAATAAGACCCAATTGGCAAATTTATGAAATAATTAGATTTTAATAAGTAAAAAGTGATTATGAATGACATACTGAACTGGAAAATATTTTGAGATTATTTAGAGCACAATTTATGAATTATTTAAATATGAAATATTAAAATAAATAGGAAAATAATTTAATAAAAATGTGGAAAAATAGGGGAAAATACTCATTATTACTAAGAGTAATTTAGAAAGCTTATATGCAAGTTTGCAAATAATTTGAGGAAAAATTGGGTATCAACAGCTGCCCCTCTTTACCCGGGAAGGATGAAAGAGTTGTCGGGTAAAGATATGATGGCCAATTTTGACCGAGATAAAACTGCGGGATAGAATCTGGTCGCACCCTTATTTCTGAGCTGCCTACATATCCCTGGTTTTACAAGAATCAGACCGTATGTAGTTCCGGGATCATCGGCGAAATATAACGGTGATGTTTCACAAGAACGGATGCAAGGTGCATGGTAGGGTAAAAGTAGGAAGTTCTTACGGGGTAGTGTCGGAGAACTGGAGTGGTCTGTTCCGGTTGGGTTACCTGCAGATAGAGAACAAGCCTATATTGTGCATAATATAAACATGATGCAAGTTCCCGTCAAACTATGAATGTTGTCTTTGGACAATTAGGATGATGTCCTTAGACATGATGTCCTGGGCCATGAATCGGGATTCGCAGGCTATGAAATGATGTTCTCGGGCCATGAGGATGGTGCCTCCGAACGATGACGCCTTTGGAAAAGTTGGCGATATTTCAGCCCATGAAGAATGCAGTAGTATGATGTTGGCAAGACAGAGCTTAGTATTGCGAAAAGAAAGAGGGTAGAGCTTAGCCCGAAAGAAAGCGTAAATAAATAAGGTGACTGCTTTGAAAAGGTAGAAAGGAGCTTAGCATAATGAAGTAAGATGCAGAGAGAGGTATCGTAGAACCTCGAAAGGTGGAATGATAGCCTTATGCAATGCAGGAAATAAAATGCAGGGGAGGTAGCGTAGAACCTCGAAAGGCAGAATGATAGCCTTATGCAATGCAGGAAATAAAATGCAGGGGAGGTAGCATAGAACCTTGGAAGGCATAAAGGTAGCCTTATGCAGATGCGAATGCAGATGGAGGTAGAGCTTAACCTCGGAAGGCAGACTGATAGCCTTATGCAATGCGAATGCAAATGGAGGTAGAGCTTAACCTCGGAAGGCAGACTGGTAGCCTTATGCAAAGATGCGAATGCAAATAGAGGTAGAGCTTAACCTCGGAAGTCAGAAAGGTAGCCTTATGAAAAGATGCGAATGCAAATGGAGGTAGAGCTTAACCTCGGAAGGCAAAGAGGTAGCCTTATGCAATGCGAGAAAATGCGAGGAGACGGTGCTTAGTATCGGAAGGTAGAATGGTAGCCTTATGCAGTGCAGAAAATGCGGGGAGACAGTGATTAGTCTCGGAAGGTAGAATGGTAGCCTTATGCAATGCAGAAAATAAAATGACAGTAAGAGTTCTTAGTTGGTGATAAAGTGCGGTGATACGATTGTTGCGAATGAAGTATCGTTTGCAACGATGATAATAGTAAGTGTTGGCATATGAGATCAGTTCGAGAGCGTATCTTTGAGAAACATGCGTCTGGTGGGGATAGTGAGATGTCTTGGGCTTTGCCGTATTTGTGCCTTCATCCAAAGAAAAATCGTGAGTTCCATAAGGGGGAGGGTTAGTTCGTATCCCTGCTGGCTCGGATCGGCCTGTCTGCTTGATGATGATGACTTTGTTTGTACCACAGGGGTAGTGTTGCTAAGACAAGCTATTTTTAAGAAATAAATATGCATGGTTTTATAAAAATATGATATAACATATAATAAAAATAATTTCTTTGGATGAACCGANGGATCGGCCTATCTGCTTGATGATGATGACTTTGTTTGTACCACAGGGGTAGTGTTGCTAAGACAAGCTATTTTTAAGAAATAAATATGCATGGTTTTATAAAAATATGATATAACATATAATAAAAATAATTTCTTTGGATGAACCGACGACCACGACGCGGTTCGAGACATTGCAACCTCTCTTGTTGCGAAGATTTGAGGTCCTCCTCAACATTTTGCCCCAGTTTGATGGGTGAAGGCTTCTGGCTGTTACTGGTGCGGTGCTTGGCTGAACTTGCTTTGGAATTTTGAGGTCCCTCCTCAAAATTCTGCCCTAGTCCATTCGTGGGGGAAAATGAAAATTTTATTAAAATATGACCGAACCCATAGGGCTGCCTACGTATCCCCTCTTAAACGGGAATCAGGTCAGGTGTAGTTCAATTTACAACATTGATAGAATCATAACAATTACACATAGTAGCGCTTGACTGCGTCTGAATTGATTGGTTTAGGCCAAATTTCTCCATCCATTTCTGCCAGTATGAGTGCTCCTCCCGTTAGCACTCGGTGAACCATGTACGGGCCTTGCCAATTGGGAGAGAATTTCCTTTTTGCTTCGTCTTGATGAGGAAAGATTTTCTTTAACACCAGCTGCCCCGGTGTGAATCGTCTTGGTTTGACTTTCTTGTTGAAGGCTCTAGTCATTCTATTTTGATATAGCTGACCATGACAAACCACGTTCATTGTCTTTCCCTCTATGAGGGACAATTGCTCATAGCGGCTTCTTACCCATTTGGTGTCGCTGAGCTTGGCTTCTTGTATGATTCTCAAAGATGGAATCTCAACTTCAGCGGGAATGACGACTTCTCTACCGTATACCAACATGTAAGGAGTTGCCCCGGTTGATGTGCGAACCGTGGTGCGATACCCCAGTAAGGCGAATGATAGCTTCTCATGCCACTGCTTGTGCTTCTCTATTATCNTTACTGGTGCGGTGCTTGGCTGAACTTGCTTTGGAATTTTGAGGTCCCTCCTCAAAATTCTGCCCCAGTTTCCATTCGTGGGGAAAATGAAAATTTTATTAAAATATGACCGAACCCATAGGGCTGCCTACGTATCCCCTCTTAAACGGGAATCAGGTCAGGCGTAGTTCAATTTACAACATTGATAGAAGCATAACAATTACACATAGTAGCGCTTGACTGCGTCTGAATTGATTGGTTTAGGCCAAATTTCTCCATCCATTTCTGCCAGTATGAGTGCTCCTCCTGTTAGCACTCGGTGAACCATGTACGGGCCTTGCCAATTGGGAGAGAATTTCCCTTTTGCTTCGTCTTGATGAGGAAAGATTTTCTTTAACACCAGCTGCCCCGGTGTGAATCGTCTTGGTTTGACTTTCTTGTTGAAGGCTCTGGTCATTCTGTTCTGATATAGCTGACCATGACAAACCGCGTTCATTCTTTTTCCGTCTATGAGGGCCAATTGCTCATAGCGGCTTCTTACCCATTCTGCGTCGCTGAGCTTAGCTTCTTGTATGATTCTCAGAGATGGAATCTCAACCTCGGCGGGAATAACAACCTCTGTGCCATATACCAACATATAAGGAGTTGACCCAGTTGATGTGTGAACCGTGGTGCGGTATCCCAGTAAGGCGAATGACAGCTTCTCATGCCACTGCTTGTGCTTCTCTATCATCTTTCTCAGTATCTTCTTGATGTTCTTGTTGGCAGCCTCAACGGCTCCATTCATTTGAGGTCTGTATGCTGTAGAATTATTGTGCTTGATCTTGAAGGTTTCACACATTACTCTCATCAAATTACTGTTGAGATTGGAACCATTATCGGTGATGATTGACTCTGGAACTCCAAACCGACAAACAATGCGGTCGCGGACAAAGTCGGGTACCACTTTCTTAGTAACTGCTTTGTAAGATGCTGCTTCGACCCATTTGGTGAAATAGTCAATGGCAACCAAAATGAACCTGTGTCCGTTGGAGGCGACAGACTCGATTGGTCCAATAACATCCATGCCCCAAGCGGCGAACGACCAAGGTGAGCTTGTTACATCAAGCTCGCTGGGAGGTACCTTTATCATATCCCCATGTATTTGACATCGATGGCATTTGCGGACATACTGGATGCAGCCTGTTTCCATGGTCATCCAAAAATAACCAGCCCGAAGTATTTTCTTTGCTAGAACAAACCCGTTCATATGAGGACCGCATGTACAAGCATGTATTTCCTTCAATAGCTTTGTTGCTTCCTTCGCCTCGACACATCTTAGTAAACCCAGATCGGGAGTCCTCCTATATAGGATTTCTCCGCTGTGAAAGAAGTTGTTTGATAACCTTCGAAGAGTGCGCTTTTGAGTAGCGTTCGCAAGCTCTAGGTACTCTCTCTGCCAAGTACTCCTTAATGTCATGAAACCAAGGGTTTCCATCTGCTTCTTCTTCAACGTGGGCGCAGTAGGCCGGCTGATTGTGAATCCCCACCGGGATAGGATCAATGAAGTTCTTATCTGGATGCTGAATCATAGATGACAAGGTGGCCAGTGCGTCGGTGAACTCATTCTGGATTCTGGGAACGTGCCGGAATTCAATCTTTGTAAACCTCCTTCTCAATTCCTGCACACGATGTAGGTATGGCAGTATCTTGGAATTTTTGGTCGCCCATTATCCTTGGACTTGGTGTATCAATAAGTCTGAGTCACCAATTACTAATAATTCCTGAACATTCATGTCGATGGCCAAATTGAGCCTGAGGATGCATGCCTCATATTCAGCCATGTTGTTGGTGCAAGGGAATCTGAGTTTGGAGGATACCCGGTAGTGCTGACCGATTTTCGAAATCAAGACTGCTCCAATACCCACGCCTTTGAAGTTTGCAGCCCCATCAAAGAACATCCTCCAACCGTCGTAGGATTCTGCAATGTCCTCTCCTACGAATGACACTTCCTCATCGGGGAAATACATTTTCAATGGTTCGTATTCTCCGCCCACAGGATTTTCACCAAGATGATCGGCTAATGCTTGTCCCTTGACCGCCTTTTGAGTTACGTAAATGATGTCGAACTCACTTAACAGGATCTTCCATTTGCTAGCTTGCCAGTGGGCATGGGCTTCTGAAAGATGTACTTGAGAGGATCCATCCTTGATATGAGGTACGTTGTGTAGGCGCAGAAATAACGCCTCAGCTTCTGTGCGACCCAAGTCAAAGCACAACAGGTGCGCTCTAATAGAGAATAACGGGCCTCATATGGAGTAAACTTCTTGCTGAGATAGTAAATTGCTTGCTCTTTCCTCCTTGTTTCATCATGTTGCCCGAGAACGCAACTGAAAGCTCCATCTAATACGACCAAGTAGAGTAATAGGCGTCTACCCGGCTCTGGGGGTACCAAGACTGGTGGTGTTGAGAGATGCTCTTTGATTCTGTCGAAGGCTTTTTGACAATCCTCGGCCCAATTGGTGGCGGCATCCTTTCTTAGCATTTTGAAAATTGGTTCACAAATGACGGTAGACTGGGCTATGAACTGGCTGATATAATTAAGCCATCCCAGGAAGCTAATAACATCCTTTTTATTCTTTGTGGCGACAATTCTTGGATGGCTTTGACCTTCGATGGATCTAGCTCTATTCCTCGACGAATGAGGAACCCCGAACGCACACTTTGTGGGGTTAAGTTTCAGATTATATTTCCTTAACCTGTTAAAGAACTTTCTCAGATCCTCCATGTCATTAGCAGCTTTCTTTGATTTGATGATGATGATGTCGTCTACATATACCTCGATCTCTTTGTGAATCATATCATGGAATATAGTAGTCATGGCCCTCATGTAAGTGGCCCCTGCATTCTTCAGACCGAATGTCATCATCTTGTAGCAATAAACTGCCCACGGCGTAATGAAGGCCGTTTTCTCAGCATCTTCCTCATCCATCCAAATCTGATGGAAACCAGCAAAACAATATACAAAAGACTGCAGTTCATGCTTGGCACAATTGTCAATTAAGATGTGTATGTTTGGCAGGGGGAAGCCGTCTTTAGGACTGGACCGGTTGAGATCCCAGTAGTCGACGCAGACTCTGACCTTCCCATCTTTCTTTGGTACAAGCACAATGTTAGCTAACCATGTAGGATATTCGACCACTCGGAGAACCCCGGCGTTGATCTGTTTGGTGACCTCTTCTTTGATTTTCAAGCTCATGTCTGGCTTGAACTTTCTGAGCTTTTGCTTCACGGGTGGGCATGTTGGATTGGTTGGCAGTTTATGGGCCACAATAGATGTACTGAGGTCAGTCATGTCGTCATATGACCAGGCGAATATGTCCTCATACTCCCTTAAGAATTCCGTATATTCCTCCTTTTTCTGACGACGACAGATGAATGCTGATGCGTGTTTCTTTGACGGTCTCTACGTTTCCCAGGTTGACGACTTCAGTCTCATCCAAATTAGACTTAGGTCTGTTCTCAAAGTTCTCAACCTCCTTAATAATGTCCGCAGGTATATCATTCTCATCTGACTCGGGATCCGTTTGTTGCGTTGCCTCGTTGCAGGTCACGGTCGTCGGTTCATCAAGATAAGTAATAGTAATGTTGTGTAAATAAAGTAATGGGAAGGAAAAAAGTAACAAGTAAATATAAGATTTATAAAAAAACTGGAAATACTTTGATAAATTGAATAATTGTTTGAACATAGGAGCTCTTTCTTGCAGAAATTAAAAATGCGAAAAGGAAGAAGATTCTTTAAATAAATAAACTGTAAATAATGCTCGTTTTGTTAGCCTTGCTACCCCGAGGCTCGACGGTCTTTGGTTGTCCTGACGGACCAAGTGTTGAGATGTGATCCCTTACTCATGACTTGTATGGAAGGGCCTTCCTCCCCCTCCTCTTCAAGAATGACACAACAGTCCATATCCTCATCATCCAAAAATAGATCCCTTATTGCCGCTAGCGCTTCCTCCTCGTCTGTACCATATATGATGTCAACTGGCTGGAATATATGCTCTATGCGGGTTATTGGCTGCTCCAATGGGTAATAGGGGCCGCGCCATGGTGGCGACCAGTGCTTGAACTCCTTCCAAGTGTACTCGTACCCTAGACCAAAAGTAGTACCATGTTTCTTGAGTGTTATTGGCTTTGTTATTCCTTTAAGATGCTTACCGAGCCCTTTACCTGGATCGTACCTTGCCAGTTCAATATGCTTTCGGTCTTACTGCCCCACCACTTGTCTTTGTCAATGGCGTTAACACGTTCTACGTTGTGATAGATTTCTCCGCCCAACTTCCTCCTTCCATCAATGACAGAAAAGGTCTGGCGACCGTAGATACCGTCACCATGAATGATCACCTCTTGATGATTACATTCAAACTTCACAGCTTGGTGTAGGGTTGATGCCACGGCCCCGGCAGCATGGATCCAAGGTCGTCCCAACAGTAAGTTGTCAGACGCAGGCACATCTATTACTTGGAAAATCTACATCGAACCAAGTTGGTCCCATCTGTAAGCATAAGGTGATTTCTCCCATGGTGGACCTCTGCGAACCATCGAAGGCCTTTACGTTGATCTCTCCTTCCTTTATCTCATGTAGAATCTTGCCCAATCTCTTGAGTTTGACCAGCGGACAGATGTTAAGGTTGGAACCCCCATCAATTAGGATCCTTGTGATGAAATGATCCTCACATTGTACAGTGATGTGTAGTGCTCTGTTATGCCCTAGCCCTTTGGGCGATAGCTCATCTTCATGGAAAGTGATCTTGTGACTCTCCAGTATCTGGCCCACCATGTTGGCCATTTCCCCACTGGTGATATTGTCTGGCACGTATGCTTCACTCAACACCCTTAGCAAAGCACTCCTGTGAGTTTCAGAGTTTTGTAACAGGGAGAGGATAGATATATGAGCTGGCGTTTTGTTCAACTGGTCGAGGATTGAGTATTCCTTGGCTTGTATCTTTCTCCACTGATCGTCTGAACCTGTTTCAATGATGGGGGGACGGTTGTTGGCCTGCTTGCTAGACTCGGCCAAATGCTCGGGGGTATAAACTTTTCCAGTTCTTGTCATACCATGTACAGCGATGGCTTCTTCAGACTTTCCTTTACCTTTCCTCCTTACTTCAGCGGTATAGTCCCACAGAATGGCGTCTGAGTAAAAGGGTGTCATCGCTGACATTTTCACTGGAGTAGGTGCGGTCATTCTTATTCCTGCCGGAGTATAAGTTATAGATGGCCAGACTGCAACTTCGAGCGGTCGCACAAACTCGACTTCGAGCGGTCGCACAAACTCGACTTCGATCGGTCCTGGGACCTTTCCCTCGGCGGGTGGTCTTGATTCAAACTCAAGTGGAATGGACATGTTTACCTCAAGTTCCTCAGATGGCTGCATCTGGACCACGATCGTATTAAGAGTAATCACAGGCTTCTTCGGATCACCCTCGGCAATTAGCCCAATTAATCACTCGGGATCCCAATCATCTTCAACCTCAATCATGTGGACACCAACTTTATGGTCGGGCAGCGGATTATTGCAAACATTAGGAGCAGAGTCCCTGGCTACAATGATCTTGTTATCTATTAGGGTTTGTATCTTGTCTTTCAAGGAATGTCATTCCTCGATGGTGTGTCCCTTCATGCCTGAGTGGTAAGCACAAGTTTTGTTTGGGTTGACCCACTGAGATGGGTTCTCATGGATGACAGCGGGGATGGGGGTGACATAACCGGCGACTTTAAGCTTTTCATATAATTGGTCAATGGGTTCAGCTATGGCAGTATAATGTTTCGGTGGACGACGGTCGAAGTTTGGGTGAGGTCTCGGTAAGTTTTGGCAATTAGGTGGTGATTGATAGTGAGAAGGTTGGGAATTGTAGGCATTATAGATGGGAGCTGGTTGTGAGTATCTAGGCGAGGTAGGCTGATATGTGGATGGTGGAGTTTGGTAGGTGGGTGAGGATGTCTGGTATTGAGGTAAAAGTGCTTGGTAGCTTGGAGCTGGTTGGTATGAGAAGGAAGGTGCGGGGTATACTTGGTATTTGGGGGAAGACTGGCTTGCTGTGCCACCATCATGGCTCCTACATCCCTTTTCTTGGACACACCACCGGATTGCAGCGCTTTATTGGTAGCCTGTAAGGCTTCAAAATTAGTAACCATACCGTTTTTGATGCCTTCCTCGATTCGCTCTCCCAACTTGATGATATCAGAAAACTTATATCCCTCGACCATCATCAGCCGCTCATAGTACTGAGGATCCTGAGTGCGCACAAAGAATTTCTTCATTTGTTTCTAAGGCTGGTTTGACCTTGGCAGCTTCTGACCTCCAACGAGTAGCATACTCGCAAAAAGTCTCTATTGGTTTCTTCTTCAAGATTTAGATGTAGAACACATCCGGTGCATTCTCCGTGTTGAATCTGAATCTATCCATGAAGTCCGTAGCCATTTCACCCAATTGATCCATTTCTTTGGATCCTGGTTGATGTACCAAGATAGTGCATCACATTTCAAACTCCTCATGAAGAGTTTCATGCGGATCCTTTCATCTTTCCCCACGCCAACCAATTTGTCGCAGTAAGTCCTCTGATGGACTCTCGGGTCACTAGTACCATCAAACATCTCGAACTTAGGAGGTTTGTACCCCTCGAGTAGTTCAACATCGGGCTGTATGCAAAGATCTTCATAGTTCAATCCCTCAACCCCTTTAACTCCTTCGATGCCCTGAACTCGTTTGGTCAATTTCTTGAGTTCCTCAACCAGATTCCTGATGAGCTTATCCTTCTCGTCGGACTCATGGGTATGCGGTGTGGAATGAGCTACGGTTTCCACATAAATGGGGTTGTCGTAAGTCTGGAAGTGGTCTCTCGTCTGATCTTGGAGAGGCGGAGTGTTGTAGTGACATGTGTTGCGTGGTGATGGTGGAACGGGATCTTTGGGGTGATTGGGTTGTCTGGGACGTTGAGGGAGAATGATAAGAGGGCTAAATTCTTGACTTGTTCAAGTTCCTCTTGGAACTTTAGCAGTTTCTTCTCTAGTGGAGACATACCCTCGTGCAGAACCTGAATACCCTGACCATCAGTGATCTCAACCTGCTCATCCCTGTTGTCTTTTCTAGTACCACTTGCATCTGCTATCTTGGTTTTACCCTTACTTTTCCCTTTTGGAGGACTGGGAGGAGTAGTAGGAGGAGGGCCCTTTGATCTGGTGCAATAAGTTGTTGATGCCAGAATGTACGAAATAACCTTTGGGGAAGGGGAATAACTAACAAAAAGGTAGTGCAGTTAGTGAAGATTATGAAGAATATTGCGGTAATTTAAACACGTAATGCGAAAAATGTAAAACGCATCCTAATTTGGGGAACCTCTTTATGCCCGAGGTAGGCCTAACGACAAATTAATTTGGAGAACTTAAATAATAAATGCCTCATTTTATTGATAATAAAAAATAAACAAATCCAACTTGACTCTAAAAATACGAAAATGTAAAATGTCACTAATGGCCAGTGGCCTTATTACATTGAAAGCAAAGTAAAGACAAATCCTATCTATTTGGCCCCAGAATGACCTTCCCCAGACTCGACACCTCTACTTGCCTTGATCAACATTCCCATATCGCGAAGTCCTAGCAGTAAGTAGGTCTTGGCTAGGATTCCCACTTCAGTTCCCTCGGTCTTTTGACAAGTCTCGATCCTCCTAAGGAACGTTTCCTCCAAGTCAACTATGCCTCGTTCCAAGTGTGCTAGACTCTAAATGGAAGTGATGGCCATGTCTTTCCATTCCTCTATCAGCTTCTTGTTGGCTATATGGATTTTGTGATGATCTTCTTCACAGTCACGGAGCCTTTTGCGAAGATGGTTGAGCCTAGTTGTTGCCTCGGCTTTCTCATCTATGACCCTATGTCCTCGAGCGAACCCTGGCTCAATATTCCCTTCCCAGTTATCTTCCAACCATCCCAGATAGTAAGGAGAGCAACCAACGTGATACATGTTGGGCTCGATAGTATCGTTCTCCAACCGGATCCTGCAGTGCCACAATTGCTGAGCTTGACACTTGTGAGGGTTGTTGTCATTTTGGAAGTCCGCCCTGAGATGACTCATTTTCTCGACCCTTGAGACGACTTGCTTCCTTGCTGCCTGCCTCATGACTCGAATCGGGACGTAAGGGTACGTCCCTCTAAGACCAATCAATATTAGGGACGGAGTGTCTCTAGTCCGAATGATGAATTCGTCGGTCGGGAACCACTCGAACATCCATTGGATCTGATCCTCGGTCCGATTTTCCAATAAGTCGACCCATCAATTGGCATTCTCTGGATGTGCAAACATGTCGGGGATGTAGTTCATACGCTTTGGATGATGGAAAGCAATATGATCATACCAAACTTTCCTATGTATGTCTCGACGGTAGTCACCCCTTTGCAAATGCTCGGTGAGCCAAAGCTGAAGTAACAGGTTGCAACCCTCAAAATGTTTCGCTCCTAGTTGACAGTTCTCCAAAGCTCGGTATATGTCAGCAACAATCATATGTACAATGCTGAAATCCTGTCTGTCGATCCCTTCCATCAGAGTCTTGGTAACCATAGCCAATCTAGTGTGGATTCTCCCCTTCTTTGTCGGGAAGACCAGCAATCCCAAAAAATAGAATATGAAGACGAATACCCGGCGGTGAATGTGTCCTAGAGAGGTGAGGGCGAACTATTCTTGGTATGTGCGATAAGACTGACTACGGCCATACCTCTCGTACAAATAGTCAAAAGGGATGTACGAGTCTTCCAAGCAGACTAAATCCGGATTCTTCTTGAGTCCCGTCATCTTGAGAAAACCCCGGCCTGTTCGGTTTTCAGGCATCAATAACCCTTGAGACTCCCAAGGAAAACCAGCTAAACCCCCTACCTCCTCTAGCAGCAGTGTCATCTCATTGTTCCCAAATCGAAAAACCGACCGATCACAGTCCCAGAATAAGGTAGCAACCTCTATCATCATGTTATTAGGCTGAATGTCCAAGAGAGAGGGCAAGTTGCCCAGGTGTTTTCTGACTGTTGTTTTGTCGCTTGAATGCAAGTCTTCCCACCAGTTTAGAAGTTTTGGGTGGATGTTGGTGACCATGCCGAATCTGGGGACCTCGTGCCTCATCTCTGCAAAGTAAATAGGTTAGGCCCTTAGCCCCACCAGACTCGACTATTTAACATCAATAATTAGAAATGAGCATTTAAGTTCTCCAAATAAATGCACAGAACGTGAAAGCGTCCTTTTGGGTTCCAGGGAAACCCAATGGACTTTGGACAAGTCTATCTTAAAGGCTATTGTGCGGACAACACGTTAGCCTGGCTAGGTTTGACCATGATGCATGCAACATACAATAGAGTAAGGTTTCTATTGGGGTTTTAGACTGGTACCCTTGAGCGGACAACTCAAGGGGGAAGGCATGGAACCGTCGACTGCATCGCTGATCGACTAGTTTTACCGCAAATACGCCTTTCCGAATTTAGGGGTGATAATATTGGAATAGCGCAACCACTCATTGTAAGCGTTTCTATAGGATTTGTTTGGCACGAGTGGAATATGAATGTGGAGCATGATATGTAATAATAAGCATTAAAACAGATAGGCATGTATATTCACGTTGAGGAGAATGGTAAAGAAAGGAAATACAACAGTTATAATGGAAGGTGGTTACAAAGAAAACATGAAGATATGTTAGTTACGTTCGGGTGAAATAAATACTTGTAACAAGTAAAAAGTTAACAACATATAACGGGGAATAAAAAAAAGCGTAAGAATTTAAATGTAAATTAAAGGTCCAAATTCACAAAGCAAATTGTAATGGTATAAGCCTAGGTAAGATTCCCCAGCAGAGTCGCCATGCTGTCGCGCCCCCTTTCCTATCGCACGGGTTAGGTACAGAGAGATCGGGTTTATGACATTTTGGGAAACTCCTTAAAAGAAAAGGGTTTAAGGGATAGTCGCCACCTAACGATTTTTATGGTGCGTTAGGGCACCTAGAGTTGATAACTCATGAACTAGTTTGCGTTACCAGCGATTGGGTAAGGGCTTAAAATTATCCCAAGGGGAAGGCGTTAGGCACCCCTCAAGATCCACAACTGTGGGTCCCAACCAATAAGTTTTGTGAATTTGGACGGTGAACAAGTAACAAGTAAGGTTCATATAAGAGGGGAATTCAAACAAGCTTAAAAATCTTTAAAAGTTTGGAGAAAGTATAAAATAAGCATTTGAAAAGGAACTGTCCTAGGTTTAAAGTAATGCGGATCACTTTGATGCAATACCCGTTATTTCACACCTCGAAGAGGCGGCTACACGTGGTATTAGCGCACCGGTCATCATATCTTTATTCTACCCTCCCCACCCCGTAAAGGTTGTTTAAAAATGCGTGTGTTGGTTACGAATGCTTATTGCGTGCCATTATCCATCCCATTCTATAAGTCCTGGAGGGCGTTTAGGACTACTAATCCTATAAGGCAGGAACTAGGCTGAACCCTTAGGTTTAAAGGACAAAATACTAGGCGACATACAAAACAAGTAGGACTGCACAATAAGGGAAAATATAAAGACAAAGAAAGGCTCACAGGTCCCTCCACACATAGACATGTAAGTAGCACGTCTCAAGCACGACTAAAGTCTCAAGACAGGAGTTCCAAATAGGAACTTTAGTAAAATAGTAGGTCGTAGGAATCTGAGTTGGAAAACTTAATGAAGGCAGAAGATTTATTTAAGACTGGGTGACTTGAAAGAAGTTGATTTTCAAAAATACAGTAGCTAAAGGCAACGGTAAGATTTAGAAGTACGCAACGATTTAAAGCTTTCAGAAAACATAGAAGGAAGTCATTAAGCATGGGTTTGAAGTAATTTAGTGATTTTAAAAGATAAGGGACTAAAATACAGTGGCTTAACATAGAGTAATAGTTATCAATTTACAGAGAACTGTAGTAAAAGAAGTAGTAAGATGGTATCAGGATATAGTAACTTTTATCAAAATATAGTAACTTTAAAGAAATACAAAGCAAGGATTCGAAATGGCATGAGAGTGAGGAATCTTTGAAAACCCAGTAGTTTGAAAACATAATAGAACAAGAATCAGTAAAAAGGAAATAGATGCACAACTTTGAGACTGTTTAAAATAGAGCAGGAGTTTTAATAAAAGAGTAAAGTGAACTTCAGTGAGGTAAAACAAGAATGGGAGCAGCAGGGTTCAAAATGTTCAAAGGGGCGGATTAAACTAGTAGAACATAATTGATTTGATTTTATACGTGTTAGGCCTAAGGTTTGCCTAGGCGTCGTATACATTGCCTACTTATTTTAAAGGGTGGACATGCATATTTGGATTCTGATTTTAATAGATACACGTTTGCAGGAAATTGTTTCAAGTAGATTAAACATATTTTATGGGAGTATTAGATTATGTTAACTAGGCGTTCAAGTGCTGATAAATAAGAAGTCCTAAGGGCAGGATATCTAATGCACAAAGTATCCTCCTAAAACATGGTTTCTATATGTCATGTTTATAAAAATGCATGAGAAATACATTATGGCGGCTTTTGTTACTCGTTTAGTTATACTGGGAACATGGTGTCAGATGGTATGAATATAATAGATGTGTTGAAATGAAGAACCTAAACATGATTTTTAATGCATGTCCTAAGCATGATACTATTGCATACATAGGGAAATAAAGCTTATAGTCATGATTTCTACCCATACTACACTAAACATGCATAGTTCCCTCCCATATTCACTATCCAGCCCCAATCGTTTGTTGACAAATTATTACAGACCATAGCAAATGAATTACAGTAATTGCAAAGAGGAAAATAAGAAGTTATTCTGTAGGGAGCCTTCAAACAGGCCCAAGCTTCCAGCCTCACCCCTTTCGAGCTTCACAACCTTACATAGCTTGGGTGCGGCAAAGCTCCCAAAGGCCCTTGTGAGGGCCTTGGCCAATACCAGCACCCAGCAATTGCCAAAGTTGAGATAGGTGCAGTGCAGAATTACCTGCCTCAATGTGTCAAAGTTCAGAGGGAACTCAAGGTTCCTAAGCAATGCTCACACTGAGGGGGTGGGACCTAAATGTCTAAGAATAGTGTGAAGTGCAGGAAGGAGTGATTAAAAGAGTTTTCAAAACAGGGGATTTGTTGTAAGACAGCAGAAGCACTAGTTACGGTAGCTCAACAGTATAGGATTGCATACAAGAGCCATGGGGAAAGGGAACAAGTAGATCACATAAAGCTAAAGGAGATATAGAGACTTATGAAAGCTCATTGAAGCATGACTACCCAAAATAAGAAGATTCAGGGGATCAAGAAATGGTCAAGCTTAGACATAATACTAGACAGTAACAGGGGACAATTATAACAGGCAAGATAAACAATAGTTAGAAGCATGTAGATCAAGAAGAGCACACAAAGTGCAAGGGATCAGGGGAATTAGGGAGTGGTAAAGTATATGCATGACAATATATAACAATAGGATACATGCATAGCAAGTAAAAGTTAGGAATAGGCAACAGTCAGATTACAGACTTAGCATGTAAGTTAGAAGAGACAAGACATGGTAAAGTACTAAACAAAAGATTCAATTGCATGTTGAGCAGTAGAAGCATAAATAGAAGAAAATCGGGAAGATAATGAACTGAAACAATAATAATAAACACATTGATTAGAGACTTGAAGATTAATTAGGACATACCAGTAAGAGGGAAAAAGTAGGATGTAAAGAGCAAAGTGGTAACACAATATTAGCCTTGGCTTACAGCCAACTAATAATAGGCAAGAGCAGAGGCAGTAGTAGAACAAAGAGAGAAGAAAAAGAGCACAAGAGAATGTAGAATCGTATTGATGTCTGTGTTGTTGAAAAGCTAGAGCTTTTATAGTTGAAAAACGAGTAGCAAATAAGGTAAGAATCACAATAGCATGGTAATTAAAGAACTCAGAATCATTCAGTCAGGAAATCAAGACACGGTTCCCTTAAGTCAAAGGATATCAAGAACTCAAACGGTAAAACATATAACATATAAGGTAAATAAAGTCAGTACAAGACTAAATAAGGAAGGAATCATAGTTTATTAAGTATAGGGTAAACAATTAAGGCTAAGTTCAAAATATTCTAATTAAGGAAATAGACAATAAGAATATAGTACCACATCAGAGAAGTTAAGTGAATTGATTCGAATAGGAGAGGTAAAAATTAAAGTCTCGAAGGAAAGTTTATCAATCAAACCCCAATATATGGAGTCCAGAATCAATCAAAGAAGAGTCACAATTCTATATTCATCATATAAATAGACAAGAATGACCAGCCATAGTAAATAGGCAGGTTGAACAAGTGTTAGTAGAAAGATGCAAGTTTGAACAATTGAGATAGACATAAGCACATAGTGGTGGTATAAGTTAAGTTAATATAACTCAGTAAACATATTCGAGGAAGATAATCACGACAACTCGAACAAGAAACAAACAGAGTCATGCTAATACACAGAACCAACGAAGAAGACTTAGTAAAATTAGGGCTTTTAACACAAGCAAGATAAAAAGCTAGTAGAATCACAAAATCATCATGATATGCAAAGAACAGACTTAAAAGCAAGAAGAAACTCAGTTCAAAACAAGCATAAAAAGGTTCTGAGAAACCCTAGTTTTAAAAGGAACTAAAAACGTTTAAAAGTCGAAGATTCTTAAAAATTGAATCTAGAATAATGTAAAACATAAAGAAACAGGCTTGAATCGTTTAGAAACACCATAGACCTGAGAGGTTTAGGCAAAAATTAGGGTTTCAGAGAGGATTGAAGATAACCGGAAAACCTATCGTGAATTTTAAAGATCGTGGTGCATATGGTGTGGTTATGTCCAAACCCCACCGGGGAGGCCGGGAACAACCAAAGTAGGAGCCCAGGTGTAAGTCAGCATGGCCCAGACCCTCGAGGGCTTTAGAGATGAAGTGAGCTAGATGGAGGAGACATCATGGAGGCTCGCAGTCGAAAGGATGGTGGTCGTAGATGGCTGGAGGAAGGCGGAGGAGTTCCATTGAAGACGAAGAGACAGAAGTCTCTAGAGACTTTAGAGAGAGAGAGACGGGAGATAGATAGGTGAGGGGTCTCGAAAGAATGAGACGGGGAGGGGGGTGTTAGGTAGAGTTAATTAAGGAAATGTTAATCTGGGTCGTTGATCTAATTTGATCAACGACTCAGATTGATTTAGGACTGGGCCGATTTAATTTAGGATTGGGTTGGATCATTTAATTGGGGTCTGGGTTGGGGTTAATTGGGTTAAAATGTGGCTAAATTTGAAAATAAAAATGGCTACTAGTTAAATACCCATAAAAAGATAATTAATTAATAAAAAATAGCTAATAATTGTATAAAAATAAAATTAAGTTAAAATAGGTAAGATTATAATAATCAAACAATATTAAAATATAAGAAACATAAATTCGAATTTTAAAAGGTATAAAATGTCTTATTAGGCCATAATTACAAAATGATTGTAATTGTAATTAAATAAGACCCAATTGGCCAATTTATGAAATAATTGGATTTTAATAAGTAAAAAGTGATTATGAATGACATATTGAACTGAAAAATATTTTGAGATTATTTAGGGCACAATTTATGAATTTTTAAATATGAAATATTAAAATAAACAGGAAAATAATTTAATAAAAATGTTGAAAAATAGGGGAAAATACCCATTATCACAAATAGTAATTTAGAAAGCTTATATGCAAGTTTGCAAATAATTTGAGGAAAAATTGGGTATCAACATGGTGAATTAGAAGATATTGTAGGCATTTAGTAGATGTCCATGAGGAGCAGACGGACTGGTAAAGTTGGTGAATGAGAATAGGCTTAGGATGTGGTATTGATGTTGTAGAGAGTGTGCAGTACAACGTCATTGGAAGGTGTCAATTGGTGATTTCCACAGGTGGGTTATCTCCTGTGAGTAGGTTAGCGGTTATGTGGTTCGCAAGTTTCTTCGAGGAATTCTAGTGGCTATTCGGTAGGAGGCCGAATATGTGAATGATGCTATAGAATTTGAGTATTCAAGAAGTGTTAGCAGGAGAATTTAGAAGAATTTGACGGGTTGGTTGAGCAAGGTCATGTCAGCAATGAAGAAAGAATTTCGGTAGGGTCTAGAGTGGTGCAAGGAGCAGTTTCAGGCTAAGTGGGAGAGTCCCACCGCCTGCAATTGGGATGCAGGATTATCTTCTCTTCAGGGTTGCGGATTGTCGGCGTATTGGCAAGTTATTTCAGCTAAGGGGAAAGGAGTAAAATGGTAATTGTGCATGGGATTTGATAAATGTGTGCAAACGTTGGCCCCATTGGACCAAGGTTAGGCTTTGGAAGATTCAGATTTTATGCTTAAGGCATATGCGAGTTGTTAAGGTAGTGACTCAGTCACGTGCTTCATTGAAAAGGATGTTCATGTGCTAGAAGAGCCTTGGAGTGGATTGTATTCGGGGCCAATTAGAGTGGGTGACCATCAATAGCGGTCCTAGTGAATTCGAAAGTTAAGAATGCGGTGTTTAAGGGTTTCAGGCAGTAGTATGATTAAGAATCGAGCTTGTGCAGCGTAATTTCTGAGAAAGGGAAAATGGTTGGAGTGTTCTATGTTATTTTCAGCGTGCAAAATAGTATTGGAGGAGTGAGAGAAATAAACTCCGAATTGTAGTAAGATTATCAAGAGGGTATGAGACGATTTGCGGGATTTAGACAGCATGGTCTCGTGAATCAAGGCCACTCGGGATGAGTGAGGATTGAGTTTTCTATGAGTTGAATGGGGTTACTATTACTTCTGAGGCAATTAAGGATGATTAAGCGAAGATAGACTGGTTAGCTATTGTTGAAATGGCACATGTACGACAGTGATCAGTTCCTTCAATGTGATTAAGTTATGCATAAGGTTTGTGCCGGTGCATGTGAGGCTTGTTGGTCGCCGTAATGGACTTTATTTGGAAGCATTTGAGTACTATGGCCTGTCATGTGTAGGCGGATCCCGGAAGGTTTATGGTGGTATAGACCACTACTTAAGGATTTGCATGTTGGGTGATTGTGAGAATTTACTTGTGTGTTGTTATGGTTCTCTTGAATTGAGGTAAGTAAAAGGTTTCTATATGATGAAGTGTTCCCCCTATTAGTGGTTCAGGAGTTATGATGGAATTCTTGCGCAATCCCATATTGGCATGTTAGGTGTAGTAAATGATATGGAACAGGAAGTAAGGATCGAGATTGCGATTCGGTGTTCAAGGATGTCATGAGCTCGGATGAGCGAGAAAAAGGGATTTGAATCTTTAGAGTAAGCTGGTGTTGTCTTCAGTTTCACCTGAGATCGGTGTTTGATGAACGAGGCTTTGCATCCTGGTTATGGGTTCTTGATTTGTTTTATAATGTCAGTATGGTCGGCGGTATGGATGTGCAGACATGTTACCCTGTGTGGAAGGACATGGGAGAATGTCCGCGGGAAGATCGTATGAGTGTGACATATAGTCACTTATTAGATTGAAGATTTAGATTGAGTATAAGGAAGTATAATATTGCTTATTTGAGAATTTATGCCTAGAAGGCGTCCAATTCATCTTTGTTGTGGATTGTGGGGTGTTGTCCCGACTATGATGGTGGTTCTTGCGTGTTATGAGGAGAAGTGGATTATTATGCACCCAGGTAAGGCTATCAGCCTAGTTCAGTGCGAGCAGAATCAGCTTGAAGTGTGTGAATGGATTTAAACAAGATTATGGGCTTCATGCGAGTTAGATGTGTTCATTTCAATATAGCGCTCCTCAAGGAGGGGTGTTGGAATATCATATGTTGTTCCGTCTTCGTCAAATTCATATGATATTATGATTGTGTCGTGTGAGTTGTGAAACAACTTGATAAATTCCTATGTGCTGAGTTTCCGCGTAGTAATTTGTAATAGTGAGCAATTCAGCTTCGTGTATATCTCCTTGTGTGAATTTTATGATGGGATCGGGCTGCACGCCTCCACGGGTATGTTATTTGGATTGGGTTGCACGCCGCAACAGTGTGATGTTGAGTACGGTTCCCTTTTTTTTTGTGTGTTTTACTTCCTATTTTCTGAGAAAAGTTCATATTAGTTGCGTTAGTCGAGTAGTCCATTCCTGAGTCATTTCCTTATGTATCATGTTCGAGTTGTGGCCTATTGGCGCATTGTGGCAACGTGTGAGACTGATGGTCATGTCTGGGGGCGATTTGTTGACTGAACAGTTCATACTGGGTGAGACGAGATTTATGGATCAGGGATCGGTGCGATAAGATTATATGAAGTATATTACAGGACAAATACCAGTATTTGGGTAGTAATGAGGTGATGAATTTAGTCAAAAAGGAGAGGATCAATGTTTGGTTAACTCTGCAATTGGTTAGAAATTTCTACACATCTGAGGATGTATATGTATATCAGTAGATGCATTGGGAGCATCAGATTCGTGGAATTTTGGCTATTAAGTTTCAGGGAACGTCATTGTGGTTAGATGGTGAATTATGCGGTGCATGGTGCTAACTCAGCAAAGGTACGCAGTCGTGTTTTGGTACCACGTCTGGTAGTTGATACGGTGTTTATATATTGGAAACATGACCGGCAAAGAATTTCAGGTGTTGGAACTGGGTTCTGAGCTTATTGTATGGATAAAAGAGGATATCTTCAGATTTGATCAAGCTAATGTGCTCAACTGGGTTGTGGTAGCACGGGCAGGTGCACGAGGTGTTAAACAGCGATTTCAGATAACTCCAGAGCAGTTCTTGGCACGTTCGAGGACGAACATATGTTTAAGTGGGAGAGAATGTAATGACCCGACCGGTCGTTTTGAGCTCTAGCGTGTCGTTCAGCAGTTTGAGGTCATGAGCAGCTTCGTTTCAGCTATTATGACTCGTAGGCGTGGTCGGAGTTGAATTTCTGGAAGTTCGGAGTCAAATTGGAAAGAAAAATCTTATTTTAGAAGCCTTAAGTTGGAAGAATCAACTAAGACTGGAATTTGGAGTAAACGACCTCAGAATCAGGATCTGAAGGTTCCGGATCGGGCTTTGGATAACCCGAGAGCGTTTCAGCGTATATTGTGGAAGTTAGCATTTTAGAAGAAATTTCATAAGTCTAGGTTGAAGTGTATTTCAGTGTTATTGATTTCCGTTTGGGATTCCAAGTCTGGGAATAGCTCCGTATGGTGATTCTGAAGTTGGGAGCGCGATCAAAAGTGAATTCGGAGGTCCGTAGGTCATTTGGCTAAAGATAGAAATTTGAAGGTTTTTGAGAAGTTTGACCGAGAGTTTGACTTTTTGATATCGGGGTCGTATTCCAATTCCGGAAGTTGGAATAGGTCCGTAATATTGAATGTGACTTGTGTGCAAAATTTGGGTCAATCGGACGTGATTTGATAGGTTCCGGCATCGAATGTGGAAGTTTCAAGTTCTAAAGTTCATTAAGCTTGAATTGGGGTGCGATTCCTGATTTCGACGTTGTTTGATGTGATTTGAGGCCTCGAGCGAGTTCGTATCATGTTTTGGGACATATTGGTGTAATTGGTTAAGGTCCCGAGGACCTCGGGTGGATTTCGGAAGGTTAACGAAATGAATTTCGGACAAAAAAAAAGAAGAAAAACTGCAGAAATTTCTGCTGCACTTTTGGACAGCAACTGGTGCATCGTGGAGCTGATTTAGGAGGCATATATATCAAAATCTATAAGGAATCTGAAAGTTGTCAGAACATAAAAGTTGTAGCTCTTGCATTCTAGTTTCCATACTGTTAAACCATTCATGATTTGGACATATTATCAGAAAGTTATGATTGATTGAAGATGGCTGGTGAAGCAGTTTTGACAGAATTTACTGATGCATGGAGCCAACTTTGGAAGCTCATATCTCGGAATATATAAATAGTTATATGGTGTACAACCTATCAAATGAAAGATCTTCGAGTCTAGTTTCTAAATAATCAAACTTTTTGTCATTTGGATATTTATACAAGGAGTTATGGGCATCTTAATAGAAGGTGTACAGGAGAGGAAAATTGTAATAGGATGTACAACCTGCACAACACAAGGTACAACTCGATGAAGCCTGGGCAGATTGTTTTAAAAACGGGTTTTGGCCCATTTCTTTCATTTGGTTTGGACGATTTTGGAGAGCTCAAGGAGGGATTTTCACCAAACAACACTAGGTAAGTGATTTCCTCCTATTTTTGAGTTAAATATCTGATCTTACATGGATTTAGACATGAAATAGTATAAATTTACGATTTTTACCATGAATTTGAGCATGAAAATTAGAGAAAATTGTATATTTGAGTTAATAAAGCTATGGGTAGAATTTATCTTCGAGAAATTTCGGAATCCGGGCACGTGGGGCCGAGGGCATTTTGGTCAACTTTTCGAGCGGAGTTGGAAACTTATATTGTTTGAATTGTTACAAGTATTAGAGTGAATTTTTATTGGTTTGCTCGTTATTTGAATAGTTTTGGGGCGTTGTGTATCAATTGGAGTCGTCGGAAGGGCTTGGAAGCCGGTTATGGAATTTCGGAGCGAGGTAAGTCTCCTTTCTAACTTAATGAGGGGGAATTGTCCCCATAGGTGAACTAATTAATTATTTGCTAATATTTCGGGGGCTACGTATGTACGAGGTGACGGGAGTCCGTGCGTAGCTACTATTAGGCTTGTGTCCGGGTAGTCTAGGACCCACTAGCATGTCTTACGTGTTGTACCTGTGATCTTGCCAATAATATTAGACTGTTAATGATATCGAATTGGTAATTGATTACCTAAGAAGGTTAGAGTTTACTTTTCTTAATCATTTAAAAAGATAATTGATTCTTTCGTGGGTAATTATGTTCCTGATAAAGTTATAATAGTTAAACATTATTAAACTTGGCAAATGAATTTCCAGACAAAGATTTAAATACTATTTTCGTGTTCCTTAAAAGAGAATTTTAACACTTTCTTGATAAAAATGTGGACTTATTGTGTGAATATGTGTATCTATGGGTTCCTGAGTCGCATGTATGATTCGCGAGTAGGATAACCCTATTATTTCTATATGACCGCGTCGCATGATCGATTCGCGAGCGGGGGAAAATAGATGCATCTATGGTTCGAGCTGTTCGACTCTGCGACAGTGCACATTTTATTATTGTTGGTCCGCGCCGTTCAACCCTCGGCATTTCTTGCGCATGATAATTGCTGCGTATTTTCTATAATTATTACCTATTTATCAGCCTATGAAGTTTTAAATTTCCAACTGAAATGACGAATATTTAATGTGTTAAATTTGAAAGCAGTTGATATTACTTATCCCTGATTTTATTAAATTCCCTATGATATTCCCGCTTAGTGTCTCACTTGATTATACTAAATTGAATTTTAGCAAGTGTCTAATTCGACCTCTCGTCACTACCTCTCTGAGGTTAGGCGGGATACTTACTGAGTACACGTTGTTTTCGTACTCATGCTACACTTGCTGTGCAGTTTTATTGCACAGGTACTTTCACATCGATGTGGCTGACTTGGAGACTTAGACGAGTTGCACCATCTATAGACGACCCGCAGCCGACAGCGTCTCCCTTATATTGTATTTATTTTAATTTTAAATTCCTTGTACAATTTGTATTTCAGACAAGCTTTGTAGTATTTGTGTAATTCTTAGAATTTTCTCATGCACTTGCGACACCGGGTTCATGTGTTTGGGATGTATTTTATTAATAATGGAATATTAGACTATCCTATTTACTTAGTGGATTTTATTCAGTTATTATGTAATAAAGTGAAAGGTAATGATTTCAAAAATGCTAAAACATGAAATTTAACTTAACCATTTAATGATTGGCTTGCCTGACAATGGTGTTCGGCGCCATCACGACCTTATGGATTTTGGGTTGTGACAGCCACTACCAGAAAATGAACCTATGGCTACGCATGGAAAACCGTTCCAATAGGTAAGTAACTTGTTGCCATAGGTGTATTGCAACGGTTCAGCGCCCGTTCCACAAGCCGTCGTGCCTATAGAGCTTATGGAACAGTTTTTGGAATGGTTCCGATAACCGTTGCTATAGTACAGCCTATTGCAATAGGTTTCCCTCTTCCTATTGGAATGATTATTCTTATCAACTGCAGCAGTTAATAACCGTTACCATAACGTTAAATGCAACAGTCAATAATCGTTACTATATCTATTAAACTGTTACGAGTATTATAGAAATGACAATGATTTCTTTAAGATATTGCAACGGTTGAACTACCTATTGCAACAGTTTTTAGATTATTTTGGAACGGTTTGCAGGTCCTATGGAAACGGTTCTATTACATATTGCAACGGGTTTTAGTTATTTTGGAACGGTTTGCAGGTCCTATAGAAACTGTTGAACTACCTATTGTAACAGTTTTTATATTATTTTGGAACGGTTTGCAGGTCCTATGGCAGTGATTTTGTTAGCTGTAACAATTTAATTGAATTGAAAATAGTGCCCCTTGTTGTAAATAAAGATTTACACATATATATATACAATAGACTATAAAATACTAAAATTTATATAAATAACAAAATGAAACTATTCATAATCCAAATTGTCCGACAAGCTAATAATAAATCCATAGATATTGATGAAACCAATAACATACATTTGATATTTCAAGATCAAAAGTTTTAAATTTTTTGATAACAAACATTTCTAGAAACTGCCATATGCATCTACAACAATCAACAATTCAAAATTCAAGTAAGGTCTAGATCTTCCATCTCTTTATCTACTCCACCTACAAAAGAGTATAAAGTGAGATTTTCAAAATAGATTATGCTCATACCAAAGATAAATATAAATACAAGTTTATGAAGCCAAGAACACTGTCATGCCTTGTGTCTGGATCCTACCCTCCATTATCTAAATTTCCTGTTATAACAACAAGAAAACTTCACTGACCTCTAAAACGACAGTAACACAAATATCCATCTTTGTCCTTTAGTTGATTAGAAGACAAACGTATTCTGATGAAACTGAAACAACAAAGAAATTTCATCCAGGATTTGCAAATTCTCACGATAACAACAATTAGGCCTTCGGCTATATGAATCCTCATTGATGTCCATGTCGTTCTATTTAGGCTCATCGTAGTCAAATATTTGTAACGACCCGGCCCGGTCGTTCCGTAGAATATGCATTATTATTACTATATTTTCCCTATCATGCATTGGTTAAACTATTTATGATGTGTTGGAGTCGGTTGGCTCGGGTTCAGAATGGTTGTAGTGAGAATTGAGACACTTAGCCTCTAAAAGTAGCTTTATAGTTGAAAAAGTCAACAGGGAGTTGACTTATTGGTAAACGGTCTTGGAATGCAGATTTTATGGCTCGGATAGCTCCATTAGGTGATTTGGGACTTAGGAGTGTGTTCGGAATGTAGTTTTGAGGTTCGGTGTAGAATTAGGCTTGAATTGGCGAAAGTTAATTTTTGGTGATTTTCGGTCGGCAGTGGAAAATAGGCTATCGGGGTCGGAATGGGATTCCGACAGTTGGAGCAGGTTTGTAATATCGTTTTGCATATGTGTGCAAAATTTCACATCAATCGGATGTGTTTTGGTTGGTTTCGGCATCGTTGGTGGAATTTAGAAATTTCAAAGTTCATAGGCTTGAATTCAATGCGATTTTGGTGTTTTTCTGTTGTTTTTGGCATTTCGAAGGCTCGACTAAGTTTGAAGGATGTTATGGGATGTGTTGGTAGGTTTGGTTGAGGTCCCGAGGGCCTCGGGTGTGTTTCGGATGATCAAACGAGCATTTTCGGCCTTAGAAGAACTACTGTTGCTGCTGCAATTTCTGTTACTGGTTTCCCTCTACGCGATCGCGGAAGGATGGTTGCGATCGCGTAGGGTAAGCTGGGGGAGGGAGGGTTTTTTCAATCGCGATCGCATGGAGGAGGTCGCGATCCTGTGGGTTGAGTATGTTGTGCAGTGCGATCGCGTAGCGGAGTTCACGATCGCGTAGAGTTGAAGGCGCTTGAGGAGAGAGGGTCCAGTTGTTCTTCGCAATCGCGTGGGAAGGCTCGCGACCGCGTAGGTTTATGGGATGATGAATCACGATTGCGTGGAGTCTTCCGCGATCGCGTAAAGTTAAATGAGGGCTGCCCTAATTTGTGCTCCGCGATTGCGACTAGATGTCCGCGATCATGATGAAGGAATGCTTGGGCAGTATATAAAAAGCCCATTCGCGACCCTTGCCTACATTTCCACCATTTTTGAACGGGATTAGAGCTTTTGGAAATATTTTGAAGAGGGAAACGACTGTTCTTCATTGAGGTAAAGTTTTTGGACTTCATAACTTTATTATATGTGATTAAATACCTAATTAGTAGTATTTAATTGGGAAACATCAGTGGAAAAAAAAAAGGAGAACTAGGGCTTGAGTTTAAGAGACCTTCTAAGGGTCATTTGAGGGGTCGTTTGGACTCCGATTTTAGCGTTCTTTATATGTATAGACTCGTGAGAGGATGAGGATCATTTTGGTACAAAGTTTGTTGAGTTTCGAGACGTGAGCTTGAGGGTCGGGTTTTGACCGATTTCGGGAATTGTGCATAAAACTGATATTTTTCCATTGGACCTCCCTAGCGTATTTTGATGTGATAAATCTGATTTTGGTAGATTCGGAGCGTTGGGGAGCTGATTCGAGGGGAAAGAGTATTGCGAAGTAGCTTTTCGGGCTAGTTTGAGGTAAGTAATGTCTTTAAATCCTGTCATGAGGGTATGAAACCAGGGACTTTACATCATTTCACTGTTTTGGAGTGACGCACACACTGGATGACGAGTGCGGGGCATGCACGAATTGGGAAATTTGAAATTGGTTCCTTCTAAGGAAACTATTTAGTTGGAAAACTTCTTTTAAATCATATGATATATAGTATTTCTATGTTTTGATATATTTGGGATGTAAGCCATGTTTGGGGCCTTGTGCCAATCTGTTTAGAGCCCTTGGGGCTATTTTCTGATATTCCTCACGTAGTAATTATGATTTACACTCAGTCTTTCTTATTAAATTTTTTGACACTCAGATTTGTTGATATTATCATTTCCTGAAATGAAATAGTGTTTTGGGTCGAGAACCCCGTTTATTTATTGCCTGAGTGACATGTTGAGAGTGTCTGATTGAGTGAGGCCGAGGGCCAATATTATGAGGATATTTATGATATGAGAGAGGCCGAGTGTCTGAGTGATTGATGCCATGGTTTGGCTATTTATAGCGCTTGGGCTGTAGGAGCCCCTCCGGAGTCTGTACAGCCCCAATGAGTCCAGGTACTTACTGAGTGCGAGTGCCGAGTGACGAGTGATTTGGGAGGCATGAGTGACTGTGAGGTGCTGAGTGACTGTTATTGAGTGATGGTGAGGTGCTGAGTGACTGATTATGAGTCATGATTTGGCCCAAGGGGCGGTTTATAACGATATTTTGCTGAGTTCTGATTATGATTCATTTCATCTTTCATACCGATATCTTTGGGAATTTTACTGAGAAACATTAGAAAACATACTTGTTCAAAGGATTTTTATGGAAACTGGTTTTTAAACATATGGACTAAATGTATATTTTGTTAAGACTCAGTATTTTACTATTGTGAATTGATGTTTTGTCGATGTGTGTTTCTTATCGTCGGAATTTATTTAATTTCATTACTACTGAGTTGGCGTACTCATCATTACTCCTTGCACCTCTGTGTGCAGATACAAGTACTGGTTCTGAACAATAGTTATCCGAGACCGTTCGGCGTCAGCATTTGGGATTTTGAGGTAGTTTTCCACCATCCACAGCTTCTCCTTTTCCCTTCCTTCATTTAGTATTTAGTATTTGTTCTGAGACATTGTATTATGACATTAGCAGTGTAGTATTACTCTTAGATGCTCGTGATCCGTTGACTCCAGTTCTAGGAGAAGGGCTATAGTATGTTAGATTATTTATGTTGTTTAATGAATTTGAGTATTATATACTTGTTATGAAACGTTATTTGATGAATTTGGGATAATTCGCCAAAGTAATTGGGTAATTTTTTGATAATGGCTAGCCTAGTTCCACGATAGGCGCCAATACGGCTGAATAGAATTTGGGGTCGTGACAAGTTGGTCTCAGAGCACTAGGTTACATAGGACTCAACGGTCATAAGCAGGTTTAGTAGAGTCTTGCGGATCAGTACAGAGACGTCTGTACTTATCTTCGAGAGGCTACAGAACTCTTAGGAAAAATCTCATTTTCTTGAACTCTATCGTGCCATTCTATTGATTCTGGAAATCTAAACTCCTGTTGTTTCATTCTCTCGGAGATGGTGAGGACACACGCTACGGATCAGGGGGACCAGACACCAACTGGACCCACGATAGGTCGAGGCCGTGGTAGAGTTAGGGGACCAGCCCGTGCAGCAGGCGGGGCAGTACTAGTGGATCCCCCTACTATTCAGGATTAGGTTCTCGCCGCTGGTGCCACAACGAGACATGCTCAGGCACCGGTAGTGCCCATTGTGATTCCGGATCATCAGGAGACCCTGGCTCAGATCTTGACAGTGTGTACCAGTTTGGCTCAGGCTGTTGCTATGTCTACTACTGCCGCTACATCTCAGGCTAGGGGAGGCACTCAAACTCCAGTTGCCCGGACACCTGAGCAGGTTGTACACGGTTTGCAGACACCGGGGGCAGTCCCAGCCCAGCCGGTTGCTCCAGTTCAGGACTATGTGGTCCCAGTTATGTCCGAGGATGAGCAGCGCAGGCTGGAGAGGTTTAGTAGATTTCAGCCTCCGAATTTCAGCGGCACAGAGGGTGAGGATGCCCAGGGTTTTCTGGACAAGTGCCATAGGATACTCCGTACTGCTGGGATTCTAGAGACCAGTGGGTTCTTGTTTGCAACATTTCAGTTTGTTGGTGCTGCTTTTACTTGGTGTGAGGAATTTGAGAGGCGTAAGCCGGTTGGTTCAGCACCCCTCACCTGGCACCAATTCTCCACGATCTTTTTGGAGAAGTATGTTCCTCAGTCCCACAGAGAGGAGCAGCGCATGCAGTTTGAGCAGTTGCGCCAGGGAGAGCTGTCAGTTACACAGTACGAGATGCGATTTTCTAAGTTTGCTTGGCATGCTTCTGAGTTAGTCCCTATTGATAGGGAGAGGATCATGAGGTTTGTAGATGGCCTCACTTACCAGCTCCGCAGTTTGATGACCATGGAAAGAGTGTCTAGAGCACCATTCGAGCAGGTTGTTGACATTGCTCGGGATATTGAGTTGGTTCGCAGGCAGGAGCGTGAGGAGAGGGAGGCCAAGAGGCCTCGGGGATCAGGTAGCTTCAATGGTGCCCCTTCCAGAGGGCAGTTTCAGCACAGCAGAGGTCCCCCATTTAGACCTCCTCAGCCAGCTCGCCCAGATTATAATGGCGCATCTTCGGGGCAGGGTCCCCGCAGCTCTCATCTGATACGTTCATCCTTTAGTGCCCTTCTAGCTCAGAGTTCCTCCAGAGCATCATCATTATAGGGTTCTTCTATGCATGATTCATCCGGTAGTTATCCTGGTGGCAGGGTTTCCCTTCAGTCCCCATCTCCAGCTCCAGGTAGGTGCTTCGAGTGTGGTGAGTTTGGACATGTGTAGAGGCAGTGTCCTCTTCGTCCCGGTAGCTCGTCTCAGCAGAGGGGTCAGCCCTCGATATCAGCCCCAGTCACTTTACCACCCAGGCAGCCAGGGGTGGTGGTCAGTCAGCTAGAGGCCGACCTAGAGGGGGGGTCGAGCAGGTGGAGGTCAACCACGTATCTATGCACTTCCGGCTAGGTCTGATGCTATGGCCTCCGATTCAGTGAATACAAGTATTATCTAGGTCTGTCACAATGATGCTTTAGCTTTATTTGACCCTGGTTCCACATACTCTTATGTTTCATCATATTTTTCTCACTTTCTGAGTATTCCCTGTGAGTCTTTAGTTACATCTATTCATGTGTCGACTCCGGTGGGCGATTCTATTATTGTGGACCGTGTGTATTAGTCGTGTGTGGTGTTGGGGGTCTGGAGACCCGAGTGGACTTGTTATTACTCAATATGGTAGATTTTGAGGTGATGCTGGGCATGGATTGGTTACCCCATGTCCTGCTATTATTGATTTTCACACTAAGACCGTGACCCTGGCTATGCTTGGAGTTCCAAGAGTTGAGTGTAGATGGTCTATTGAGTATGTGCCTAGCAGAGTGATTTCTTACTTGAAGGCTCAGCGTATGGTTGGGAATGGATGTGAATCTTATCTGCCTTTTGTGAGGGATGTTAGTGGTGAGACTCCTTCTGTTTATTGTGTTCCTGTGGTCCGTGACTTTTCGGATGTATTCCTTGCAGACCTGCCAGGCATGCCACCTGACAAGGACATTGATTTTGGTACTGATCTGGTGTCAGGCACCCAGCCTATCTCTACTCCACCTTATCATATGGCACCAGCAGAGTTGAAGGAATTGAAAGAGCAGCTTCAGGAACTCCTAGATAAGGGGTTCATTCGGCCTAGTGTGTCACCTTGGGGTGCACCTGTGTTGTTTGTGAAGAAAAATGATGGTTCCATGCGCATGTGAATCGATTATTGGCAGTTGAATAAGGTTACGGTGAAGAACCGATATCCTTTTCCCCGTATTGATGTCTTGTTTGACCAGCTTTAGGGAGCTAGAGTGTTCTCCAAGATTGACTTGAGGTCTAGGTATCATCAGTTGAAGATTCGGGATTCTGACATTCCGAAGACTGCTTTCAAGACCATATATGGTCATTATGAGTTTCTGGTCATGTATTTGGGCTGATCAGTGCCCTAGCCGCGTTCATGCATTTGATGAACACCCTGTTTCAGCCTTACCTTGATTCTTTTGTCATTGTGTTCATTGATGACATCCTGGTATATTCCCGTAGCTAGAATGAGCATGCTCAACATTTGAGGGTTGTGTTGTAGAGGTTGAGGGAGGAGAAGTTTTATGCAAAATTCTTCAAGTGTGAGTTTAGGCTTGGTTCAGTAGCTTTATTGGGGCACGTCGTGTCCAGTGAGGGTATTCAGGTTGATCTGAAGAAGATTGAGGCGGTGCAGAGTTGGCCCAGACCGTCCTCAGCTACAGAGATTAGGAGCTTCCATGGTTTCGCGGGGTATTACCGTCACTTTGTGGAGGGGTTCTCTTCTATTGCTTCACCCTTGACCTGTTGACCCAGAAGGGTGCTCCATTCAGATGGTCCGATGAGTGTGAGGAGAGATTTCAGAAGCTCAAGTCAGCATTGACCACTACTCCGGTGTTGGTTTTGCCTACTGGTTCGGGTTCTTATACAGTCTACTGGGATGCTTCTAGAGTTGGTTTGGGAGCCGTATTGATGCAGGATGGTAGGGTGATCGCCTACGCGTCTAGACAGTTGAAGGTGGACGAGAAGAATTATCCAGTGCATGATCTTGAGTTAGCTGCCATTGTTCATGCCTTGAATATTTGGCGCCATTATTTGTATGGGGTGCAGTATGAGATTTTCACTGATCATCGTAGTCTATAGTATCTGCTGAAGCAGAAAGACTTGAATTTGTGTCAGAGAAGGTGGTTAGAGCTTCTCAAGGATTATGACCTCACTATTTTGTATCATCCGGGGAAGGCTAATGTAGTGGACGATGCCCTGAGTCGTAGAGCGGAGAGTTTGGGGAGTCTAGCCTACCTTTCAGCAGCAGAGCGACCTTTAGCACTTGTCTTCAGGCTTTAGCGGGTCAGTTGGTGAGATTGGATTAGTCAGAGCCTCCGCGGGTATTATTTAGCATGGTTTCCAAGTCTTCTCTTTATGATCAGATTAGAGAATGCCAGTATGCTGACCGACACTTGTTAGTTCTTCAGGACAGGGTCCGTCGAGGTGATTCCAGGGATGTGAATATTGGTGATGATGAGGTTATGAGGATGTAGGGCTGTATTTGCGTGCCCAATGTGGATGGGCTTCGAGAGTTGATATTAGAAGAGGCCCACAGCTCGCGGTATTCCATCCATCCAGGTGCCGTGAAGATGGATCAGGATCTGAGACAACAGTATTGGTGGAGGCGGATGAAGAGAGATATTGTTAAGTATGTAGCACGGTGTCTCAACTACCAGCAGGTAAAGTATGAGCACCAGAGGCTAGGGGGATTACTGCAGAGGTTAGATGTTCTGGAGTGGAAGTGGGAGCGGATCACCATGTACTTTGTAGTTGGGCTCCCACGGACTTCGAGGAGTTTTGATGATATTTGGGTCAATGTGGATCGACTGACCAAGTCCGCGCACTTCATTCCTGTCAGTACCACTTATACTTTGGAGCGGTTAGCTGGGATCTACATCAGGGAGATTGTCCGATTGCATGTAGTTCCGATTTCTATCATTTCTGACAGAGTTACTCAGTTCACGTCTCATTTTTGGAGGGTCGTGCAGAGAGGTATGGGTACTCAGGTAGAGTTGAGCACAACATTTCATCCTCATACCGACGGGCAGTCCGAGCGGACTATTCAGATTTTGGAGGACATATTGCGTGCATGTGTGATTGATTTTGGGGGTTCATGGGACGAGTTTCTGCCACTCGCGGAGTTTGCATATAATAATAGCTACCAGTCCAGTATTCAGATGGCCCTGTATAAGGCTTTATATGGTAGGAGGTGTAGATCTCCGGTTGGTTGGTCTGAGCCGGGTGAGGCTAGGCTATTGGGCACAGGACGCGTTGGAGAAGGTGAAGTTGATTCAGGAGCGACTTCGCACGGTGCATTCTAGGTAGAAGAGTTATGCCAACCGGAAGGTTCAGAATGTGTCTTTCATGGTGGGAGAGAAGGTACTACTGAAGGTGTCACCCATGAAGGGTGTTATGAGGTTCGGGAAGAGGGGAAAGCTGATTCCCCAGTTCATTGGGCCTTTTGAGGTGCTTCAGAAGATTGGAGAGGTGGCTTATAGACTTGCCTTGCCACCCAACTTATTGAGTGTTCATCCGGTATTCCATGTGTCGATGCTCCGGAAGTACATTGGTGACCCGTCTCATGTGTTAGACTTCAGCACAGTTCATCTCGAGGGTGATATGTCATATGAGGCAGAGCCAGTGGCCATTTTGGGTCGTCAGTTCAGAAAGTTGAGGTCTAAGGATATAGCTTCAGCGAAGGTGCAGTGGAGAGGTCAGCCAGTGGAGGAGGCTAATTGGGAGACCGAGGGGAGATGCAGAGCAGTTATCCTCACTTGTTTGAGACTCCAGGTATGTTTCTAGACACGTTCGAGGACGAACGTTTATTTAAGAGGGGGAGAATGTAACGACCCGGCCGGTCGTTCCTAGAATATGCATTATTATTACTGGTTTTGCTCTGTCATACATTGGTTATACTGTTTATGATGTGTTGGATTCGGTTAGCTCGGGTTCAGAATGGTTGTAGTGAGAATCGAGACACTTAGTCTCTAAAAGTAGCTTTATAGTTAGAAAAGCCAACTGGGAGTTAACTTATTGGTAAACGATATCAGAATGCGAATTTTATGGCTTGGATAGATTTGTTAGGTGATTTGGGACTTAGGAGTGTGTTCGGAATGTTGTTTCGAGGTCCGGTGTAGAATTAGGCTTGAATTGGCGAAAGTTATTTTTTGGTTATTTCTGGCCGGCAATGGAAAATAGGCTATCGGTCGGAATGGGATTCCAACGGTTGGAGCAGGTTCGTAATATCATTTTGGATATGTGTGCAAAATTTCAGGTCAATCGGATGTGTTTGGTTGGTTTCGGCATCGTTGGTGGAATTTAGAAATTTCAAAGTTCATAAGCATGAAATCGATGTGATTTTGGTGTTTTTGTGTTATTATTGGAATTTCGAAGGATCGACTAAGTTTGAATGATGTTATGGGATGTGTTGGTAGGTTTGGTTGAGGTCCCGAGGGCCTCGGGTGTGTTTCGGATCATCAAACGGGCATTTTCGGCCTTAGAAGAACTGTTGTTGCTGCTGCAATTTCTGTTGCTGGTTTCCTTCTACGCGATCGTGGGAGGATGTTTGCGATCGCGTAGGGTCAGCTGGGGGAGGGCAGATTTTTGTCAATCGCGATCGCATGGAGGAGGTCGCGATCGCATGGGTTGAGTATGTTGTGCAGTGCGATCGCGTAGCGGAGTTCGCAATCGCGTAGAGTTGAAGGCCCGTGAGGAGAGAGGGTCCAGTTGTTCTTCGCGATCGCGTGGGAAGGCTCGCGACCGCGTAGGTTTATGGGATGATGAATCGTGATCGCGTGGAGTCTTCCACGATCACATAAGGTTAAATGAGGGCTACCCTAATTTGTGCTCCGCGATTGCGATGGATGTCCGCGATCGCGATGAAAGAATGCCTAGGCAGTATATAAAAAGCCCATTCGCGACCCTTGCCCACGTTTCCACCATTTTTGGAGAGATTTTGAAGAGGGAAATGATTGTTCTTCATTGAGGTAAGGTTTTTGGACTTCATAACTCGATTATATATGATTAAAGACTTAATTAGTAGTGTTTAATTGGGAAAAATCAGTGGAAAAAAGGAGAACTAGGGCTTGAGTTTAAGAGACCTTCTAAGGGTGATTTGAGGGGTCGTTTTGACTTCGATTTCAGCGTTATTTATATGGACTCATTAGAGGATGAGGATCATTTTGGTATAAATTTTGTCGAGTTCCGAGATGTGGGCCTGGGGTTCGGATTTTGACCGATTTCGGGAATTGTGCATAAAGTTGATATTTTTCTATTGGGTTTCACCTCCCTAGCGTATTTTGATTTGATAAATCTGATTTTGATAGATTCAGAGCGTTCGGGAGCCGATTCGAGCGGCAAAAGTATTGCGGAGTAGCTTTTCGGGCTAGTTTGAGGTAAGTAATGTCTTTAAATCCTGTCCTGAGGGTATGCAACCCCAGAATTTACATCATTTCACTGTTTTGGAGTGACGCACACACTGGATGACGAGTGTGGAGCGTGCACGAATTGGGAAATTTGAAATTGGTTCCTTCTGAGGCAACTATTGAGTTGCGAAACTGCTTTTAAATCATATGATATATAGTATTTCTATGTTTTGATATATTTGGGTTATAAGCCATATTTGGGGCCTCATGCCAATCAGTTTAGACCCCTTGTGGGCTATTTATGTTATTCCTCACATAGTAATTATGATTTACACTCAGTCTTTCTTGTTAAATTGTTGACACTCAGATTTTTTGATATTATCATTTCCTGAAATGAAATACTGTTTTGGGTCGAGAACCCTGTTTATTTATGGCCCGAGTGGCATGTTGAGAGTGTCTGACTAAGTGAGGTCGAGGGCCAATATTGTGAGGATATTTATGATATGAGAGAGGTCGAGTGCCTGAGTGATTGATGCCATGATTTGGCTATGTATAGCGCTTGGGTTGTAGGAGCCCCTCCGGAATCTGTACACCCCTAGTGAGCGCAAGTACCTACTGAGTGCGAGTGCCGAGTGACGAGTGATTTGGGAGGCATGAGTGATTGTGAGGTGCTGAGTGACTGTTACTGAGTGATGGTGAGGTGTTGAGTGACTGATTATGAGTGATGATTTGGCCCAAGGGGCGGTTTATGATGATATTTTGCTGAGTTCTGACTATGATTCATTTCATCTTTCATACCGATATCTTTTGGAATTTTACTGAGAAACTTTGAAAAACATACTTGTTCAAAGGATTTTTACGAAAACTTATTTTTAAACATATGGACTAAATGTATATTTTGTTAAGACTCAGTATTTTACTATTGTGAATTGATGTTTTGTTGTTGTGTGTTTCTTATTATCAGACTTGATTTATTTTCATTACTACTGAGTTGGCGTACTCATCATTACTCCCTGCACCTCTATGTACAGATCCAGGTACTAGTTCTGAGCAATAGTTATCCGAGACCGTTCGACGTCAGCATTTCAGATTTTGTGGTAGCTGTACAGCGTCCACAACTTCTCATTTTCCCTTCCTTCATTTAGTATTTATGTTCTGAGACATTGTATTATGACATTAGCAGTGTAGTATTACTCTAAAATGATGACAAACTTTTATAATTGGTGAGCAGTTACATACACTAACATAACTAGATACATAACAGGTGAGTGACCAGATTCCTAAAGAGTTCCCCCTGTCTATGTGCTTCCCCCTTAATCCCTGCCATCAACTTTCAAAACTTTTCCAATTATCCCCAATTATCCCCTAAATTTCCCTCTTTTGGCATCATAAAAGAAAGAAGCAGGTAGAAAGCATAAAGAAGTCCAACAAAGCTAACTCATGCCCCTTATGTGCACACAACATGATAGAAAACAGACGAAAAAGGCAGAAAGACATTAAAGAGAATAGGAAAAGATTGATATTCATTCATTAAAGGCGTTAAAACAGAAAGAAGTCTTTGCTTGTAAGAGCAAAGAATGGATTTTTCAACAGGAGCAGCCAGGTGTTATCAAATCCCCATCACAAAAAAAAAACAAAAAGCAAAAATACTGTTAACCACATCACATCATAGATAGACTAGGGAAGATAAAGCCTAAGGGGCATTAGAGGAGGAAGGCTTGGAGGAGGAGGTAGTGAGAGTCCGGAGAACCAGGTCCATGCAAGCATTGGCAGAGGACTGTTCCTTGAGTAGTTTCTCCTTTAGGTTCTCAACCAGTTGTCGCAGCTCACAGTTCTCCTTGGTTAAACGGGAAATTTCTTCATTGGAGGAGCTACCAGAACCTGGTCCCTCATCAGCTTGACTTGACTTAACCTCCAGAATGGCAATCTGAGCCTTAAATCGCTTAATCACATCATTGGCAGCATTCTGAGCATTGATTAGCTGAGAGATGGTAGAGGTGCTTGCCCCAGCCTTCTCAAAACACTCACATTCCTCAAGGGTTGTTTTTGAAAATCTTTTCTTGGGGGTCCCTACCCGGGGATTCTTGATTGGCACCTTGAAATGTTCAAAGACCTGAGTAAGTAGAAAACCATAGGGGAGCCCGTGATTCCCATCCTTGACCATTACAACCTTCTCCATATGATTGATCATGAGAGCAGGTAGGTTGACTGGATTGAACTGGTCAAGGGCTTCCATTAAGATTAGATCAGCTCTGGAGGCAACAGAACGCCTCTCAGCACGGGGAAGAAGGACCTTATTTACCAGCTCAAAAAAAAAAGCTAATAAAGAGGTAGCATGGCCTTCTTGTGAACTCGTTCCCCCTGCTGGACTGTCCCTGTCTCAACGATGGCTCACCTAAAATCTCCCTCACAAGAATACTTCTCTGGATCCACTGAAGACAACCCTCTTGATGGAATATTCAAGATTGTTCCCAGAGCAGCAGCATCAAGAGCAATATCGACACCCTCCACCAATACACAAACATGACCCTCAGAAGGAATGAAGAGGGTTGCATAGAACTCCTGCACAGCATCTTCATACACCTTTTTCCCACTCATATTAAACAAATTCTCCCACTTATGGAATTCAACCATAGCCATGAGTTGACTCATGCCAACCATTTCAAGTATCTCAGGGTCAAACGTGCGACCCCATAGCACTAATTGATTGCGTACATTCTCCTGCCATTGCCCACTGTTACTTGGTATAGTTTTCATTAAACCAGGTCCTCCCACTGTTTCCATTTCCCTTTTCATTTACCTGTCACCTTCACAGACTTCCCTTTGACACTAGCTTCAATCACTATTTTCTTATCAATTGCTTTTCCAACCTCCTTTTTCTTAGACATGTCATCACTTTTAGGGGGTGACAGAGAGTTTTTCCTTTCTCCTTTAGCAGACACAGACTTCTTCCTCCCTACTAAGGAACTGGGTTCCTCTGCAGTTTCTTCTTCTACTTCAACAACTGGTATGGATTTATCCACCACCACTTTACCTTCCTTCACCAACCGCTTCTTCTTCTGCTTACTGCTCTTCTTGCTTTTCTCAAGAGCCGAGTCAAAAGCTTCCTTCTTTTGCAACCTAGTGGATGGTCATTTCACAGAGGTATCCGGAGTACTAGCACGTTGACGGAGTTTAAAATGGGCACTCAGAAACATTTCATCCTCCTCATCTTCATTTGTGGGCTCAGACAACTGAGGAATGGACTCAAGAGGAGGAGTATAGAAGATTTTCTCCTGGGGGTCTGAGGAAGAGGGGAACCAGGTTCCTCACTAGGTTTGTCATGCACAGACTCATGTGTAGGAGACTCAAACAGGACTATGGTCCCCTCATCTACTAAGAAAGATGAAGTTGCTCCCTGAGTTTTAGGAAGGGAGGAGGCTCCTTCAGAGGTGAGATTCGCAGAGGAAATGGCCGTTATGTTTTCGGCCACCTCTTTTTCTAGAGACTCCATGGGAGTCGAGGAATTGAGAAAAGAGGAGTTGATGTACTAGTCAGGGTTGTCCTCTGAAGCTTCAGAACCTGGAGAGGCTTCAGCGACTGGAGGTTCTTTTGGTGGTACAAATGAGGAGGGAGGTACAATAGTTGCTTCAGTGTCCAGGGGTTTCTGTGGTGGTTCAGATGAAGGGGGAGGGGAGCGAGAGGTGCATCGATGACTGAAGGTTCCTGGGATGTTTCGGATGCAGCTGGGAGTGAGGATAGAGTAGGAGTTGAGATGGCAACCTCTGGAAGAGAGGATGCCTGATCCTCCGTAGGGACAATGTTGGGATCTGTGGTGAGAGAAAGAGAGGGTTCGTTTGTGGTTGCCATTGTCGATGGTTGAAGAAATGCTTCAGAGAGAGAAAGTGCTTTTTCGAATAAAGGAGAGAGTGAGAGAAGGTATGTGAGGATGGGTTAGAGATGAAGGGGCTTTATAGAAGAGTGGAGTAATGAGGGGGAAGAGAAACGTGTTCAACTGGCGGTAGGCGGTTTTGGGAAAAGGGAACGTGCAGAAGGGAGTTGAAAGGGTGGAGTGATAGATGTGATAGACGTGTTTACTGAAAAGGCGGACGATGTGGCAACAGTAATTAATGCAGTTGCCTTTTGAAAAAGGGAGAGAACACACATAACTACTAACCTGGGGTACAGGGACCAGGTCCCATACCTGCTTTTCTTGAAAAAGTTGCTCAGTCTCCTTTTGTTCTACAATGCCATACCTTTAAAACATGTAGTCATCATGCGTTTCTACCTGCAACGGTATTGATGTGAGTTAGACTTCGTCAGAAAACACTTTAGCTATCTGTACTTGAGTGTGACTTTCATAGCCAAGAAGGGAAACCGGGTCCCTAATTAGGTCTGAGCAGCCCCAGTGCCATTCTACTTTTCTCAATATGTTACCTGCCTAGTGCCTTGGTAAAAATGTCTGCAATCTGATCTTCAGTGCAACAAAAACTCATGCAGATATGCCCCTTTTCAACATTGTCTCTGAAGAAGTGATGTCTCACATCAATATGCTTGGTTCTCTTGTGTTGAACCGGGTTCTTTGCCATGTTGAGCGCACTGGTGTTGTCATATAGAAGTGGTATGCTGTCAATATACACTCCAAAGTCCTCCAGTTGTTGTTTGATCCACAGCAGCTGAGCACAGCAGGATGTAGCTGCAACATATTCTACTTCAGCTGTGGACAAGGCCACTGAGTTTTGCTTCCTTTTACCCCAAGAGATTAGGCAAGATTCAAGAAAATGAGCCATCCCTGAAGTACTCTTCCTGTCCACCAGATAACCTGCATAATTAGCGTCATCATAACCAACAAGATTAAAATTATCACGTGAAGGATAATACATGACCAGATCATGTGTGCCTTTGAGATAATGTAGGATCCTTTTGGTAGCCTTTAGATGAGACTCCTTAGGATTTGATTGAAACCTTTCACATAATCCCACATTGAACACAATGTCTGCCCTGCTTGCAGTGAGATAGAGTAGAGAGCCAATGATTCCCCTGTACATTGTTTGGTTTACAGGAGAACCAGATTCGTCCATGTCAAGTTTGGTAGCCACTGCAATGGGTGTATCAATTACCTTTGAATATTCCATGTCAAACCTCTTGAGTAGCTCCTTGATGTATTTCTACTGACTGATGCAAGTTCCCTTTGTGGATTGTTTCACTTGAAGACCTAGGAAGAGGTTCAGTTCCCCTATCATGCTCATCTCAAACTCACTACCCATAAGTATTGCAAATTCCATACACAGTGAGTCTACTGTAGCCCCAAAAATAATATCATCCACATACACCTGGATAATAAGAAGGTTCCTTCCCCGTTTCTTCAGAAATAGGGTGTTGTCAATCTTTCCTTGAGTGAATCCATTATCCAGTAGAAACTTGGATAGCCTTTCATACCAAGCTCTGGGGGCTTGCTTCAAACCATACAGGGCTTTGTCCAGTTTGAAGACATACTCTGGGTGAGCATGACTTTCAAACCCAGGAGGTTGCTTGATATATACTTCTTCCTTCAGATATCCATTCAATAATGCACTTTTCACATCCATTTGAAATAAAGTGAATTCCATATGAGATGCAAAAGCAATAAGAATCTGAATGGCTTCCATACGAGCAACAGGAGAAAAAGTTTCATCATAATCAATCCCTTCCTCTTGATTGTAACCCTGAACTACAAGCCTTGCTTTATTTCTGGTAGTTTTCCCATTCTCATCCAGCTTGTTCCTGAACACCCACCTGGTTCCTATGATGGTTCTGTCTGATGGTCGAGGTACCAGATGCCATACTTTGTTTCTTTCAAACTGATGAAGCTCCTCATGCATGGCAATGATCCAATCTCCATCCTTCAGAGCTTCCTTGATATTTTTGGGTTCTATTTGGGATAGAAAGGCTGAGAAGGCTAGGGAATTTCTGGTTTTGTATCTGGTTTGAACTCCGGAATCAAGGGGAGTGATTATATTATCAAGAGGATGAGAGCTTTTATGTTTCCAATTTGGGACCTGAATTTGCTGGGTGGAAGAACTTTGTAGATTAGAGGAGTTTCCCTACGTTGCTTGTTCAGCTACCTGGGGAGTACCTTCCACAGCATCTCCAACTGTTTCTTCAGCTTCTGTGGGAGAGATTGGAGTACCAGGTTCCTCCTGTGAACTTGAGGAAGAGGTTGCATTTCCTTCATTCATCTCCTTAGTTTGACTCATCATGTCAGCCTTGCCATTTGAGACATCAGAAATCTCTCCGGGAACCAAGATTGGTTCATTGTCTTGATCATCACCATTTTCGTCCTTGTTTGAAGACGGAGTCTCATTAAAATGCACATGAACACTCTCTTCTACACATTGGGTTCTCTTGTTGTACACTTTGTATGCTTTGCTTTGAGAAGAGTATCCCAAGAAGATTCCTTCATCACTTTTAGTATCGAACTTTCCAAGTTGATCCTTCCCATTGTTTATAACATAGCACTTGCAACCAAAGGCTCTCAGATGGGTTATTTTTGGCTTTCTTCCATTGAGCAATTCATAATGGGTCTTGTTCAGGAAGGACCTGATCATGCACCTGTTCACCAAGTAGTAGGCAGTGTTGATTGCTTCTGCCTAGAAGTTCTTAGCAATTCCACTATCAATGAGCATTGTTCGAGACATATCTTCCAGGGTTCTGTTCTTCCTTTCCACTACTCCATTTTGCTGAGGAGTCCTAGGTGCTGAGAAATTGTGTGTGATTCCCTTTTCAGTGCAAAACTCATCAAAGTTAGCATTATCAAATTCGGTTCCATGGTCGGTTCTGATGCAAGCTAACTTCAAATCCATCTTCACTTGGATTTTCTTGTCAAAAGCCATAAATACTTCAAACGTCTCATCTTTTGTTCTGAGAAATAATGTCCAAGTGAATATTGAGTAGTCATCCACAATCACAAATATGTACTTCTTTCCACCTCTGCTTGGAATTCTCATGGGCCTACACAAATCCATGTGAAGTAATTCAAGAGGTCTGGATGTGCTAACATCTTTCTTAGGTTTAAAAGATGATCTCACATGTTTTCCTTTGGCACACGCATCACAGATTCTGTGCTCCTTGAACTTGGAGTTTGGCAGACCACGAACCAGGTCCTTTTTTATCAGCTTGTTCAGGAGGGAAAAACTAGCATGACCCAACCTTCTATGTCAGAGCTCTGCATCATCATCAACTGCTTTCAAGCAGTTCACTTCACCGGCTTCCAATGATTCAAAATCAGCCACGTAGATGTTTTTGTGTCTCTTGGCTATCAACACCACTTCTCCAGTTACTAGGCTAGTAACAGTGCACAACTTGGGTAAGAACTCCACCTTGTTACCTTTATCACATATTTGAGAGAAACTCAACAAGCTATATTTCAAGCCATCCACATAGGACACATTTTCGATTGAGTGCTCCAGAGACTTTCCAACTCTTCCAACACCAAGAATGTATCATTTCTTTCTGTTGCCAAAGTATACATCCCCTCTTTGCAGGGCTTTCAATGAGAGAAAATCCATAGTGTTTCCAGTCATATGCTTTGAGCATCCGCTGTCCATGATCCAGTGTAGTCCAGTTCCTCTCACTGATCCCTACATAATTAAATCAATTGTTAGATTTAGGAACCCAAACAAGTTTGGTTCCCTTATAGTTAGGAAAGGGATGAATAAGAACTCTTCTAGTCCATGCTGGCAGGAATTGATATTTCTTGTTGGGACCTGGTCCCTGCTTTGTATTCCTCTTGCCTGCAAACATCTTGTTTTTTTGGACTGATTGGTCCCTGGCTAGGCAGCTTTCCTTGAAGTGCCCGTTGTTTTCACAATAGGTACAAAGCCAATTGTCTGGGATTGTGACATATTTGATGTGTGGGTTGTAGAGAGTTTTCTCCTTTTAGAACTCGATCCCTTGCATGTTTCCACTGTTGTTAAAGTACATGGCAGTGACAACATTCGTGGACCAGGTTCAGTTCAGTGATTTTTTAAGATCAGATTTTACTTTACTCATTTCAGCTTGCAGCTCCCTATTTTTCTCAACCTCACTGCACAGAATCATTTTGACATCATTCAATTCTTTTTCAAGCTTGATATATTTTTCACTGGCTATTTCCTTTCCTTTATCCACACACGAGGAACCATGTTCTAGTCTAAGTCCCTGAATGGTTTCTTCTAAGTCTGTGATTACTACTAAAAGATCATCTCTCTCCTTCTCAACAACATCAATCCTCACACTCAAGCTATCCTTTTCATTACTCAGATTCTCCACTATTTCTTTCAGATTTACTACCACTACAGTTAGATCGTCTCTCTCATTTTCTACCTTTCTTGTTTTTACTTCTATCACCTTCTTTTCTCTTTCAAGTTTTTTATGGTCTCCTTAAGGTCCACAACTACCACCATTAAGTCATCTCTCTCATTCTCAACACTGGTGATTTTACACACTAGAGATTCTTTTTCTCTCTCAAGATTGCCTATAGTTTCATTCAAATCTACCACACACATAACTAGATCATCTCTAGTTTGTTCAACTTCTCCTAGTTCTATGGTCAATGCGTCCTTATCTTCAACTAAGTTGTAATAAGCATCAATGAGATTTCACAATGATAACAAATTTTTAGGAGAATAGGACTTCAGATTTCTCTGAACATTCCTGAAGTTTACCTCATCTTTGTCATCTTCTTCTTCGTCATCAGACTGAGCCATAAGAGAAAACAATGAGTCATACTCCTTAGCCTTGTTCTCAACTGCCATCATAGAGTTGTTTTCTGCTTCAGGTTCTTCTTCTGATTCGCTTGATGAATCTCCCCAAGCAGCAAGAGCCTGTTTTACAACATTGTCAGCTGCGCTTTTTCTGCTGAATGTTTTGTCAGGGACCTGGTTCCTCTTCGCAGCTTTGTCAGAGTTGTGCTTGTACGTGTCTTGCTTCAGGGGCGGGCAGTCTTTTATGAAGTGTCCGGGCTTACCACATTTATGACACAGGTCATAGTTTGTAGGCTTTCTTGAGCTGCCTCTCCTTGGTATTCCCCCGTTCCTTCGAACCATCTTCTGATATCTCTTGGTGAGATAAGCCATGTCATTGTCCTCTTCGCTTGACTCAAGCTTTTTCGCTTGAAGAACCAGGTTCTTATCCTTCTTGGGTTCTCTTCTTTCACTGTCCTTTTTCCTTTTCATCTCATATGTTTTCAAGTTTCCTATCAACTCATCCATTGTTAAAGCCTGCAAGTCCTTTGCTTCAGTGATAGCATTTACTTTGCTTTCCCAGGAGCTAGGCAGAACACTCAAGATTTTTTGCACTAGCTTGTCCCTAGGAATGACTTCTCCCAGAGAGTGAAGCTCATTGATAATGGAGGTGAATCTATTATGCATATCCTGTATGGATTCATCGTCCTTTATCCTGAACAGCTCGTACTCAGTAGTGAGCATATCGATTTTGGACTGCTTCACTTGTGTCGTTCCTTCATGAGCTGTCTGCAAGGCTTCCCAAATCTCTTTGGCTGATTGACATGCAAAGATCCTATTGCACTCATCAGGTCCTACACCGCACACTAGAATTTTCTTTGCACAAAAATTCTTTTCCACTGCTTTCCTGTCAGCATCGCTGTAGTCCTTCCTGGTTTTTGGCACCAGCAGACTAGCCTCTCCAACCTTGTGCATAGGAACATGAGGACCATCACAGATGATGTTCCATAACTCAGAATCTTCAGCCATTATTAAGTCATGCATACGGGTCTTCCACCACCCATAGTACCGATTGTTGAATCTAGGAGGTCGATATGTTGATTGTCCTTCTTCGAAGTTTGGTGGAGCAACCATTACAGATCCTTTCTAGGTGTTAACCGTTTAGAAAGAGTCTGCTCTGATACCAATTGATAGTTTCTATGATTCCACCAAACAGTAGAGATACCAGGTCCTCCACTAGTTCCCACAGAGAAGTACACTTAAAAGCAAGTAAAAGACAAAGGGATTTTTACGTGGAAAAATCCCACTCAAGGGGACAAATACCATGCTCTACACTTGTAGGATTTCAACTTCACTAACTTGTAATCTAAACTATTACAAGCCACTTTGTAATGAACTTCTTACAAAGACTTCAACACACTAACTTGTAATCACTTGTTACAAGCCACTTTGTCACTCTCTAGTTACAAAGACTTTACACTTGTGACTACACTAGTCACTACAACAATACAAGAAGTTTAAGGTTGAGAGATTCCTAACACGGTGCTTCTACAAAAGCAAATAGGATACTATGAAAACAAAATGCAAGATTACAACTCAACTAAGGACACTAACGGCACAAGGTGAAACTGGTCCGTCTTAGTGGAGTTGTCTTCTTGCTCTTGAAACACTTGAGTCTTCAATGCTTGAGACCACTTCAATGCTTGAGAGAATGTTCTTAGTAAATGCTCAAGTGAATATCTTGTTTGTCTCCAAACAAGATATTAAAAGCCTTAGGACATTCCAAGAAGGATGTCCCATATCTTGAAAGTACACTTCACAACCAATGGTAAGTGACTGCTGCACGTTACTGCACTGTAGCGTGTACAGTTGCAGGCAGTCACTTTTCTGTCACAGCTTTTACAGCTGTAGAGTTCACCTGTACTTTTATCTGTGAGCCTGTCAAGGGATCAGGTCCCTTAGTTGTTCCTTATAAGTTCAACAGTACACTGTCCAGAATTTCTTGAGTTAAAGATGACTGATTGTGCTGGTGACAGATCTGGTCCTTCCTATGATTCTTCATGTAAAAGTTTGTTAGATCATCAAAACAGAATACAACCCATCAAGATGCTTATGTACTTCATTACACATATCAAGAGACATAAATATGACAATTTAGGTTCGCAGAATAACCAAATACCGGAGTACTGAATATTACTTAACTTCCCCTCAATTTTGGCAACATTGGTTTACTGTTTAACTTTCACTAAATATTTCCAGTAATGACAACTGTTGTTAGTCCCCTATGAATGCGAAAAATGTGAAATCATTTTTCTGCATTTTTTGGTGGTCATATCACTTTTGTTTCTCAAACATGGATGACCTATTTGCCAAAAAACATATTATATAGGCATTCATATTCTTTCAGATCCTTTGAACAATCATCTGTAGACACATAATCTAATATAGAACAACAGTCAGTTTACCACTCGTCCTTGTTGCTTTTCTCTCTGATGTCTTTCCCTAAGCATATCATATATTTATGAAGTATGAACAATTACAATACATATTTATACTACATTGTATAGGGTCACAGGAACTACTTAGATAAACGAGACAACATGATAATATATGAAATGACTGAATAATTAAAGTGAGATCAGTGGTCTAGTGACCTTCTTCGGGGCAACAAACCAATTAATCATTCTTAGTCGTTCAGGAACTAAAGTTCACAATCAATTATTGGTAGTTGTACTCGAGCAAAAGTTAAAAAGAAAGAAAGGAGAACAGAGAATTTTTTAAAGTATTTAAGGAGAGAGCATTTACTAGGCTTCCTATGGTAGTTCACAATTGTGGTCCTAAAAAGAGGAGAAGAAGAGGAAAGAGAAGACGTGTAACATTTGCTACGAACTAACATTGATTATTACTGCCAGCGGATGGACGATTGATTTTTTGAATAGCACCTTGTTGTGCAGAAGCAGCTTCACCACGTGCACGAGCACTGAATATTAGCATGTCAGGATCAAGTCTTAAATCGGGGTTGAGACGTTGAAGTCATGTAACGATATTCATCATAATATCTTGTTCCATAGCATCCTTTTGTGCATTGAGCTTGTCCAATAATTTTTCCTTTTCAGCATTGAGTTTTATCAGCTATTTTTGGTGCATCCTCTCTCCATTTCCTCCATTTTTTGTTCCATTCTCTCATCAGTAGAATTTACAGAGGATCCTAAATCTACTTTTTTTCTTTTTTAGGACAGTCTTGTTAACTCCTCGTCATAAAATCTTACCCGACCTCGGTGCTCAGGTCCCATGACTGATGCAAATGCGTCAACTGAATCACTGTCATCTCCACTCTTTTGAGTTGATTGTATTATCTCCATTTCAGCCTACAAACCAAATGCAAGAGAACGGAGTTTAAGTAAATAAAATTAAGTCAATAATTAAGAACACATAAATAATCACGACAAACTTTAAATTAGAAATTTCTTACAATTTTACTAATTGTATTCTCATAAGAGCCTTTTTATACTCGACCGGATTTTCTTTTTCTTGTAGCCACAAAGATGTCCTTACTTGATAGAGTATCCAAAGTATCAGTCATTTCCTTCTTTTTTTCCTAGTAACATGAAAACTGGTATAATAATCTTTTCATGCAAAGTTAGCAAGTTCATACTTTAAGAAAAATAAGAAAAAAAATCAAACCTCGATGATTCGAGAAAAACTTGTTTTGCCAGCAGTGTGTGAATGCTTCAACTTTTTTCGATTCTCGATATTGGTTTCTGACATTTTCTGCAAATAAACAAGCAAAGATTGACAAGGGAAATTTTACAATGACAATAGCAAAGATTGACAAAGAGTATGAGTATTTTGTTAAATAACTGCATGAATGAATAAATAAGCTTTAGGTACCGCTCTTTAAAAATTTTAAATGTATGTTTATCTTGTCTACATGTTCTCATTGGTTTCTGCAGTTTTAGACGATAATGATACAAGTTGAACAACAGTCGAAAACAGTACAAAGTATCAGATAACATACTTAGTAGTAGTAAACAGTTTTGATAAAACTGGGAGATCACTAATAGTGACATTAAATTCATTCTGTTTTCTGATCTAGCAGCAAACTCACTCCATTATCACCAAAAGACACAAGCACAACCTTGCCAGAATGCATAAGAAAAAATATTTTTTAATCCAATCAGACCCCAAAACTACATGTAGTACTCTGTAACTATATGTAACTACAGGTTCTTTGATTTTGTTTCCTTAGGAAACCTGACAATGAGCCGCATATTACACAATTGGAAGAGGATATGAAAATGATCCATATCATTTGATGTGCAAGTGCAGCAACACTAAGACATCATTAACATATCATATTTCAATGAACTTCTCTTTCACAATCCGTTCGAGGAAGAACGTTGGTTTTAGAGGTGGAGATTGTGACGACCCAAACGGTCATCCTGTGTTAATTTAGCTAAATCGATGTTCCGAGGCACTGAAAGCCTCCGTTAATCTCACCTCGATATGCGTGCGTAGTCCAGGCGTGTAGTCGGGAAGATTTTATGTGAAAACTTGATAAAAAATGGAAATTATAGTAATTAATTGAATACAAGACTTTGGTCAACATTTTTGGTAAACGGACCTGTACCCGTGATTCAATGGTCCCGGAGGGTCCGTAGGAAAATATGGGACTTGGACGCGTGCCAGGAATCGAATTCCGAGGTCCCAAGCCTGAGAAAAAGAATTGTTAAAGAAAATTATTTTATGAAAATAATAAAGGTTTTTGAAAATGATAATTAATGTGAAAACCGTGTTACCGAGCCCGTATTATGGTTCCGGAGCCCGGAACAGGTTTAATATAAGTTATGTGAGTTATCTCTGAAATTTGGTGTAAAACGGACTTGAAATGACGTGTTTCAAATCAAAATCGGAATAATTGAACCTTATGAAGTTTTAAGAAAATTCTATGAGTTTTGAGGTTTAATTCATTGATTTTGATGTTAGGTTGGCGTTTTGATCACTTGAATAAGTACATAGGATGATTTGGGAGTTGTGTGTATATTTGGGTTTGAGCTCCGAGGGCTCCGGGGTGTTTCGGGTAGGTATTCGGGGTGTTTTAACTCATCAAAATACTGCTGGTGCACCCATTTCTGGTGTGCCCGCACCTGCGAACCTAGGGCCGCAGGTGCGAGACCGCAGGCTCGACGCCCAATCCGCAGTTGCGGTCCCTCTCGCATGCGCAGACAAAGCTCCGCAGGAGCGACTTCGCAGGATCAGACCCATTTCCGCAGGTGCGGCCCCCTATGGGCCCGACCCAATTCCGCAGGTGCGACCTTTTTCCCACACCTGCGAGATCGCGGGTGCGACCCATGTACCGCAGGTGCGAGAGTCGAACAGTGATTTTTTTAAAAACAATTTCAGATGTTCTTTCTCTCACTTTTTCTCAAAAATAGAAGACCTAGGGCGATTTTCTCAAGAGATTTTCTTCTGAACTCGTAGGTAAGTGCTCACTAACTGATTTTCCTTCAACTTTCTAAGGTTTTTCATCAATTATCGCAAAAATTCCTAGGGTTTTAAAGGTAGAAATTAGGGGTTTTGGGTAGAGTTAGGGCTTATGGGATTTTAGGTATTCAACCTCAATTTGGGGTCGGATTTCAAAACAAATCATATATTTGAACTCGTAGGGGAATGGGTGATCGAGTTTTGGTCCGAACCTCGTGTTTGGACCAAGCGGGTCCGGGGTCGAATTTGGAAGAATGCTAGGAATTGTATATTTAGGCTATGGGATTGTATTAATGAATCATTATTGATGTTATTAAGTTAATTATGTTTAGATATCATTGTTTCGGAGTTGAATTACAAAGGAAAGGCAGTGTTAGGGGCTTGAATTACTATTCTTGGACCCGAGGTAAGTGTCTTGCCTAACTTGGGTGAGGGAATAGGTATTGTGTGCTATGTGCTATGTGTTACCATGTTCAATGCATAGGTGAGGTGACGAGTACCTATGCAATGTGTGTCAAGCATGCCCGTGAGTCTATTTTTGATGAGATTCTTGGTATTACTTCCACATTCATTGTATTATGAAATTGTCTCTACTTGGAAGTTGATTGTTGTTGAAGATGCTTGTTGAAGAACTTGTGATGTAATGGTTCTATTTAGAACCCCACTGTAAAGGATATACGTGAAAAGATTGGTTATAGCTGAGACCCTTTCCGGGCAATAATATGATATTGACTGATATTTTCCCCTTGCTGGGTGACTATGAATTGTACTCCCACTATGCTGCATTCCCTTGCCATTGATATTGTCATTGTTATGGTGAGGAAGAGTGTAAAGCACCAAGGGTGATGCCGTGCCATGATTTACATTGATTACATCGTATATTGCATAGTGAGGAAGAGAGTAAAAGCACGAAGGGTGATGTCGTGCCATGACTGATATTGATTACATGATATATAATATAACGAGGAAGAGAGTAAAAGCACGAAGGGTGATGCCGTGCCATGATTCATATCATTTTATATTGTACATCGCATTGTGAGGACAAGAGTAAAAGCACGAAGGGTGATGCCGTGCCATGATTCATATCATTTTATATTGTACATCGCATTGTGAGGACAAGAGTAAAAGCACGAAGGGTGATGCCGTGCCATTATTTACATTGCTGGCATTTATACTTGTGACGTTAGCATTCTTGTTAACTTGCCTTTCTTGTTTGCTCCTATGTGTTTAATTAACTGCTTCATCTAACTTGTTACCCCCATTAATTGCTCCTGTATCCCATGCTTATCTGTGTATTCCTGCTCTTTTCTATGTTATATGTTGTAGAACTGTACAGGTAGATTACCGTTGTCAAGTGTAGCCTCATCACTACTTCGGCCGAGGTTAGGCTCGACACTTACTCAGTACATGTGTCGGTTGTACTGATGCTACACTGCACTTCTTATTGTTGTGCAGATCCTGCGATCGGACCCAGTGGACATCGTTGAGGGAGTATCCTTCAGTCCACCTCAGAGACTTCAAGGTATATCCGCTGGCGTTCGTGGGCCTTGGCGTCTCTCCTATCATTAGTTCTTTATTTTGTCTCGTCTTTCCTCTAGTACTCGCAGACAGTTATGTGTTTTTCTTTCAGACTTTGTATTTAGCACCTATAGATAGTTCGTGAGTTTGTGACTCCCGGTTTTGGGGCTTATGCGATGTATTGGATTTCGTTCTCTTCCCTTAGCTTTGAAATTTATCTAATTTCGTTGTTCAAAATTATAAACTGATTCTAGTTAATTCTGTTAGTTGTGTGTTATCAAGTTAGTTTAATTATACACGTTGGTTTGTCTAGCGTGTTCAACGTTAGACGCAGTCACGACCTGAAGGTGAAATTTTGGGTCGTGACATCTGTTGATACCCAATTTTTTCTCAAATTATTCTTAACTAGTAATTGTACCAACACGATGCGCGATCAATATTAAAAGATATTAATTAAATTAAATTTTGATCGGACTTGTTTGAATAAATTAGATCGTATTGCTTTAATAAATTTTAATTGTCATTTAATTTGTCAATGTGATATACTCAATAAAAAATCACTATTAAATTAAAAAACATTTATAGTCATCGAATAAATTGTATTCAGTGGTTGTCAATAATATAATCAGAATTTTGATGATAAATTAAAGGGACTTATATAGTCATCAAAAAACTTTTTTGATATGTATTTTTATTATTATATTATCCAATATTTAATATAATCACATTGTTAATAGAAATTTTTATTAGCATATTACTTTGTTTAATATATTTGTCTACTACTTTCGTTTTGTAATATAAAAGAAGATATATATTTAATTACTCTTGAAATATTTTACTATTTTAAATTTTATCATATTGTTCTCAATAATATTATCTGAATTTTAATGAATAAAATCTCTATTAAATTACAGATATTTGTATAGTCATTGAATAACTATTTTTTTATTTTTCTTCATTACATTGTCCGATATTTAGTATCATTGCATTGTTAATAGAAACTTTTTATTAGCATATTACTTTGTTTAATATATTTGTATACTACTTCTTTTGATAATATAATAGAATATATATATATATATATATATATATATATATATATATATATATATATATATATATATATATATATATATATATATATTACTCTTGTAATATTTCTTTTATTTTAAATTTCATCCTAGTGTTCTATTATCTGAAATTTAATGAATAACATCTCTATCAAATTAGTGAGACCTATATAAGCATCGAATAATTTTTTTATTATGTATTTTTTTATTAATATTTTTTGAATAAATAAACTTTTTATTTTTAAAAATAAAAACAAAATTATCAAAAAAAATTAAATTGATAGTGTTTTATTATATGGTAATTTTAGTTTTTCATTTTAAATAATTTGAAAACTCCAACTTGAAACTACTCACCAATTTGAATGGGCAGTTTTTTTTTTTAATTTTTTTATATTATGAAATATTACTTTGTTACTTTATAAAAATGTAAATTCACAAATAATAACCAATAACTAATTATTAACGAAATAACTAACAATTAACTACTACCCATGTGGCTTTTTTTTAGGTTTTCACTTGGTGTATGGAGAGGACTTTTTCGTCTCCTTATTAATGATAAATAAATTTTATTTTATTATAATAACTAATTATTAACTACTTATGCCATGAGGCTTTTTTCGAGGTTGTCACTTGGCTTAAAGAGAGGGCTTTTCTTCTCCTTTTAATAATATATAGCTTTTTAATTTTAAATTTTAACATATGATCTTTAATAAAATTTTATTCTACTATTCTCAATAATAATGTCTGAATTTTATGAATAAAATCTCTATTAAATTAAAGAGACTTATATTTTTATATTTTCGTTTTTATTGATATTATAAGATATCTACATTTATGAATTCAAGTAGGATAACCAAATAATTCAAAATTCAAAATTCAAAAAAAAAAGGTTAGAAAAGTAGTTTTTTTGTCTTAACAATGCCACTTGGCTTTTTGTTGTTAAGACACTTGTCTTAATGTAGTGATTTTGCTTCTCCTATTCTTATAGATAGATTTGCATATGTACCTTCAAAATCAGGTTTTCATGACAATTGATATTTTTCTATAATTTGCCATATTTTTATTAATTTATTTTAATTTATCTAGTAGTTGTATCTCTAATAATTAATTACAAATTACATTACAAATGATTTCAAAAATATTTCTTAACTTAAAATATAATTTTTTGATCATATTAAGATCAAATTATTTCACAATGAGCCAAATTGGCTGTCACGATCCAAAAATCCATAGGTCGTGATGGCGCCGGACACCACTGTCAGGCAAGCCAACCCTTAATCAGTTGAGATACATTCATGTTTTAACATTTTCGAAATCAATACTTTTCCTCGCATTTCATAATCAAATACATAATCTTCGGCAGATAAATACGACAGGAAATCGATTTAATTCAATAAAATAAATCCCAACACATCCCCAGAACCCGGTGACACAAGTACGTGAGCAACTTTTAAGAATTTATACAATTATACAACGCTTGTCCAAAGAACAAATTGGACAAAGACTTTAAATTAAATACAAATACATAGAAGGGAGACTATGTCAGTTGCGGAACGCCTCCGGATGATGCAACCTGTCTAAGTCTCCAAGTCAACCACTGCTAAGAATGTGCCTGTGCAACAAAATGCACAGCAAGTGTAGTATGAGTACGAAAACAACGTGTACTCAGTAAGTATCCCGCCTAACCTCAGAGAGATAGTGACTAGAGATCAAATTAGACACTTGCTAACGGTCAATTGAGAATATTCAAGTGTGACACTAAGCATGATTATCATATGCAATTTATTAAGTGCAGGAATAAATAAGGTCAACTTTTTCCACATTTAACACTTTAATTCTTCGTCATATTAATAACAATTAATCAACATGGGTGATTTAGTCAATTAACAGCTTAATCAACGGGAAGGAACAACTTCTTCCAAAATCTTTCGTAACTCTAAATCTCTGTCATTTCAATTGACAACTTAAAAATTCAGGCCAGTAATAAGGAAAAAATCATAGCAACTACGCAGCAAATATCATGCGCAAGCAATGCCGAGGGTCGAACGACGCGGACCAATAATAATAAATTATGCACTGCCGAGGGTCGAACGGCTCGAACCATTAATGCACCTATCTGCCCCGCTCGCGAATCGATCGTGCGACGCGGTTATACATACAAATAAATAAGGCTAGCCTGCTCGCGAATCATACCTGCGACTCAGGTGCTCATATGTACACAAATCCACATAATAAATCTGTATTTTTATCAAGAAAGCAGTTTTTCTCAGGAAAGTGGTCAAATTCTTCTTAAAGGAACATGAAATATAGCATTCAAACCTTTATTTTGAAACTCATTTGCCAAGTTTAATGACATTCCATAATATAACCCTACCAGGTATACAATTATCCACAGAGGAGATCAAATCTCTTTCTAGATGATTAGGAAAATGAACCCTAGTCTTCTTCAGATATTCAATTACGATTTCGATTATATTAGCAGTTTAATATTACGGCAGGATCACAGGTACAACACGTAAAGCATTCTAGTGGGTTCTAGACTACCTGGACAAGGAATAATAGTAGCTACACACGGACTCCCGTCACCTCGTACGTACGTAGCCCCCGAAGATAATAGCACATACTTGATTAATTCACCTAGGGGGACAATTCCCCCTCACAAAGTTAGAAAGGAGACTTACCTCGCTCCGAAATTCCATAACCGGCTTCCAAGCCTCTCCGACGACTCCAACGGATGCACAACGCCCCCAAACTATCCAAATAACGACAATTCAATGAAAATATACTCTATTATTGGTAACAAATTCAAATTATATAATTTCCTAACTCCGCTCCATGAATTGACCAAAATACCCTCGGGCCCACGTGCCCGGATTCTGAAATTTCTCGAAGATAAACTCTACCCATAACTTTAGTAGTTCAAATATACAATTCACTCAAATATTCATGCTCAATTCGTGGTTTGAAATCCAATTTACCCAAATTTTTAGGTTTTCTTCAAAAACCCCAATTTTCCTCAATTTCTCATATCTAATCTATGCAACAATCTTGTGTTTAATTCAAAAACATGAAGAAATAACTTACCTTTGATGCCTGACGGAAATCCCCCTTGAATTGCTCTCCAAAGTCGCCCGAATCAGATGAAAAATGGGTGAGAAATGACAAAAACCCAACGTTAAAACATTCTGCCCAGGCCTCTTTTCGCACCTGCGGTCAAATAGCCGCTCATGCGGCTCCGCACCTGCGGGAATTCCATCGCAGGTGCGGTTCTAACTCAACCCAGCATCTCTCGCTTCTGCGGTCCCCCTCTTCGCACATGCGCTTCCGCAGGTGCGACCAAACTTCCGCACCTGCGGCCTCCTCAGCTCCAGCCCAAAACTCGCGCTTGCGGCCCCCTTAGCCGCACCTGCGGTCAAAGCCTCGCAGGTGCGGTTACACCAGATGACAATAACCTTCAGCCTTCTCCAACTTCAAATATTGATCCGTTAACCACCCGGAATCCACCCGAGGCCCCCGAGACCCCGTCCAATTACACCAACCTGTCCCAAAACATGACACGGACTTGCTCGAGGCCTCAAATCACATCAAACAACATTGAAACGACGAATTCATCCTCGATACAAATCTTTAAGAACTTGAAATTCCAAATTTCCCCATTCGATGCCGAAACCCGTCAAATCACCTCCGATTGACCCCAAATTTTGCACACAAGTCATATTGAACATTACAGACCTGCTCCAACTTTCGGAATCGAATTCCGACCCTGATATCAAAATTTCCTCTTCCGGTCCGATTCTTCAAAACCTTCAAATTTCTAACTTTAGCCAAATGACTTCAAAATAACCTACAGACATCCGAATTCATTTCTGATCGCACTCCCAACTCCAGAATCACCATACGAAGCTATTCTCAGACTCGGAATCCCAAACGGACATCAATATCTCTGAAATGCCCTCCAACCCAAACTTAGGAAATTTCTTCTAAAATGCTGACTTCCACAATATACGCCAAAACGCTTCCGGGTTATCCGAAACCCGGTCCGGACATACGCCGAAGTCCGAAATCATCATACGAACCTACTGGAACCTTTCGATCCTGATTTCGAGGTCGTTTGCTCAAAAATCCAATCTTAATCAATTTCTCCAACTTAAGGCTTCCGAAATGAGAATTTTCCTTCCAATCTAACTCCGAACTTCCTGAATCCCAACTCCGACCATATGCACAAGTCATAATACCTGAAATGAAGTTGTTCATGACTTCCAATAGCTGAACGACGCGCTAGAGCTCAAAACAACCGGTCGGGTCGTTACATTCTCCCCCACTTAAACAGACGTTCGTCTTCGAACATGCCAAGAACTGCCCTGGAGTTACCTGAAATCACTATTTAACACCTCATGCACCTACCCGTGCTTCCACAACCCAATTTAACACATAATCTTGATAAAAATCTGAAGATACCCTCCTTTATCCATACCGCAAGTTCCGAAATCAATTCCAACACGGGAAATTCTCTGCCATGCCTGGTCTAACATATGAACACCGTATCAACTACCACACAAGGCACCATAACACAACTGTGTACCTTTGCTGAATCAGCACCGTACACTGCATAATCCATCATCTAACCACAATGACGCTTCCTGAACCTTAACAGCCAAAATTCTACGAACCTGATGCTCTCAATGCACCTTATAAGATATATACATACACCCTGCTAAAATGCTGACGATACCACCACAACGGAGGAGATGTGTAGAAATTCCTAACCAACTGCAGAGTTAACCAAACATTGAAATCTTTTCTCTTGACTTAGATTATCATCTCTGTGCAAACCAAATAATGGTGATTGTCCTGTAGTTCACTTTACATAATCCCATCGCACTAGACCCCTGATCCAATAATCTCGTCTCACCCAGTATGAACTGTTTAGACAGCAAATCCTCCCAGACATGACCAACAGTCACTCACGATGCCATAAAGCGCTAATAGGCCACAACTCGAACATGATCCATAAGAAATGACTTAGGAAGGGACTACTCAACTCACGCAACTAATTGAGTTTTCCTAGAACACAAGAAGTATAACATTAGAAAATAAATACAGGAATCTTACTCATCATCACACTGTTGCGGCGTGCAACCCGATCCAAATAACATACCCGTGGTCACGTGCCACCCGGCCCCATCATAGAATTCACCTAAGGAGATATACACGGAGCTGAATTGCTCACTATTACAAATTACTGAATATCGATCACAAGCACGCTAAGTGCACAATACCATTCTGGGGAGACTGATAGAGTCATATGCTACAAAACTCGAGCACAACTGGGGTGCGATATATAATCTGAATCTCAAGAGCCATCCTGCTCATATAACCTCATCACTATGCGGAAGTCTCAACACATAAGAAATTCTCAAGTCGTTTCACAACTCACACGACACAATCATAGATAATATACATGAATTGACGAAGGCAGAACAATATATGATATTCCAACATCCCTCCTTGAGGAGCGCTATACTGAATTGAACACATCTAACTCCCATGAAGCCCATGATCTTGTTTTAATCTATTCACATACTTCAAGTCAATTCTGCTTGCACTTAACTAGGCTAATAGCTTGACCTGGGTCCATAATACCCCGATTCCTCTCATAATACACAAGAACAACCATCATAGCCGGGACAATACCCCACAATCCACAATCGACTTAGCCGAACACCTTCCAGGCCTAAATTTTCAATTAAGCAATACTGCACTTCCTTATACTTGGTCTAAATCTTCAATCACTCAGGTGACTACATGTTACACTTATACAATCTTCCCGTGGTCACGCTCCCGCAACCTTCCACACAAGGAAACCAGTCTGCACATCCATACCACAGACTACACTAATGCTGTAAAACCACTCAAGAACCCATGATTAGGGTACAAAGCCTTCAACGAACATCGATCTCAGGTAACACTGAAGACAACATCAGCTCATTCTAGACATTCAAATCCCTCGCTCTTTCTCCTCTGAGCTCATGGCATCCTTGTTAACACCGAACCACAATCTCGATTCTTAGTTCCAGTTGCATACCGCTTACGACACCTAACATGCCAATATGGAATAGCATAGGAATTCCACTATAGCTCCAGAACCACTACTAGGGTGAACACTTCATCATATAGAAAACCTTTTACTTACCTCAATTCATGAGAATCGTAACCACACACACTCACACCGAAGGTACTGATCACTGTTGCATCTGTGCCATTTCAACCATGGCTAACCAAATCTATCTTCCTTTTAGTCATATTTAATTGCCTCAAGATAATAGTAGCTCCCTTCAACTCATAGAAACTCAACCCTCACTCTTCCCAAGTGACCCCGATTCACGAGACCGTGGTGCCTAAATCCCGCAGCCCATCTCATACCCTTCCAATAACTATTTCTATGATCCGGAGTTTATTGCTCTCACTCCTCCAATACTATCATGCATGCCGACAATAACATAGAACACTCCAACCTTTTCCCCTTTCTCAGCAGCTACGTTGCAAAAGCTCAATCCTTACTCACACAGCTGCTCGAAATCATCAAATACCGCATTCCTTAACCTTTGAATTCACTAGGACCGCTATTGAGAGTCACCCACTCTGACTGGCCCCGAATACAACCAATTCCAAGGCTCTTCTAGCACATAAGCACCGCTTTCAATGAAGCACGTGACTTAGTTGCTACCCTACAGCTCGCCTATGCCCTAAGCATAAATTTTGAGTCTTTCAAAGCTCAACCCTGGTCCAACGGGGCCAACCTTTGCACGCGTTCATCAAATCTTACGCACAACCGCTATTTTACTTTTTTCCTTTAGCTGTATCAACTTGCCAATACGTCAATAATCTGCAACCCCATGAGAACACAATCCTACAACCCAACTCCAGGTGGTGGGACTCCCCTACTTAGCCCGACGCTACTCCTTGCACTACCCTAGACCCTGCTGAGATCCTTTCTCCTTTGCTACATGATCTTGCTCAACCAACCCGTCCAATTCATTTGAATCCTCCTGTTAGCATTCCCTAAATACTCAAATTCTCTAGCACCATCCACACATTCTGCCTCATGCCGAATAGCCACTAGGGTCCCTCGCGGAACTTGCCAACCACACAACCGCTAACCTACTCACAGGAGATAACCCACCTGTGGAATTCACCAACTGACACCTCCCAACATTGATGCGTTCAACACACCCTCTACAACATCAATACTTCATCCTAAGCTTGTTCTCATTTACCAACTTTACCCGCCCGTTCGCTTCTCATGGACATCTACTAAATGCGCTACAACATCTTCAGATTCACCACTATACTGCCGCTCTCCCACTTTGGTTTACCTCATTCCTTCAAGCACTAACTGACTTCCTTTCCTTATGCCTGGACCTTTAGAAATTTAGCTGCCACTTGACACTTCTCACATGACTCCCTTCATCGAATGCTGCCCAATTGTTGCCTCAATTCAATATCATTCTCTGCAACTCTTAAACCGATAGATCCCCACGACTTTTAACTCTCCCAAAATCATCTTTCTCGAGCTGATTCCTTTAGAAATATTCCTTCAATACTTGAACCGTCGCACACCACGGTATCTGACAGCCGCTTCTTCAATACTACTTCACAGCATTCTAACTCAATGCAACCGAAGAGCTATGACGCCGGCGAACTTAACACACTCTATTCGATCAACGATGAAGATATCTCATCAGAGGTGAATATTCCACCCCACTTGAAAACACTAAGTCTTACTACTTTATCAATCCAAAACCTCACTATTTATAATTCAAATGCCTTTCCTCTGCCGGAGCTAAAACATTGAATCTCGAGATCACGCCTTGGGAAGACCTCCCTTCAAACCATTCATCACCCCAATATACGGGTAAGCATTCTATCATCACACCCACATCGCGCGATAACCAACCGTAAGCATCATAACCACCTGAGCATAGCCTCCAGGCTCTTAATGAACACAGCTTCCGAGCTGAGACAATATATCATTCTTCATGCACGAGAACAACAACAACCCAAACAACTATGCACGGAAGACTTCACGCACCATATCTGTAGCACCATTACAACTCCTCAAATTCCCGATTCATAACAAGCGCTTCGCGACGCGTAAGATTGAGTAGGAAGAAACATCGGCATAAGCCTCAAAGGAATAAAATCACACGATGAGGAATCAAGAAGGGAAATACTCCTAGCAGCCCTATAGTCTCTCGAAGATAAGTACAGACGTCTTCGTACCGATCCGCAAGACTCTACTAGACTTGCTCATGACTCGTGAAACCTAGGGGAACCTAGAGCTCTGATACCATGTTGTCACGACCCGAAATCCATAGGTCGTGATGGTGCCGGACACCACTGTCAGGCAAGCCAACCCTTAATCAGTTGAGATACATTCCTGTTTTAACATTTTCGAAATCAATACTTTTCCTCGCATTTCATAATCAAATACATAATCTTCGTCAGATAAATACGACAGGAAATCGATTTAATTTAATAAAATAAATCCCAACACATCCCCAGAACCCGGTGACACAAGTACGTGAGCAACTTTTAAGAATTTATACAATTATACAACGCTTGTCCGAAGAAAAAATTGGACAAAGACTTTAAATTAAATACAAATACATAGAAGGGAGACTATGCCAGCTGCGGAACGCCTCCGGATGATGCAGCTCGTCTAAGTCTCCAAGTCAACCACTGCTAAGAATGTGCATGTGCAACAAAATGCACAACAAGAATAGTATGAGTACGAAAACAACGTGTACTCAGTAAGTCTCATTTCCCCCTCTCATTTGTTACACTCAATCGTCTCTCTGAATCCTCTTACCTCTCTCTCTAAACGCTCCATCTACTGAGCCCTATCTCCCCTTCTCCGGCCACCTCCTTGCCGGAAACCATGGAGGTTCACCTCTCACCAGCCTTATGGCTCCTCCCTTCGCATTTGTGTCACCGGTTGAGGTTCTCAAGTGACCTTGAGGCGGTTTGCTACCATCTCCGTTCTCATTCCATCTTTCCGTCCGTCTATGGCCATTCGACATACAGACGAACAAGTACACTGTTATGAACTCTCTCACACACATACATATTCTCTTTTGTTATTCTTGCTGATTATTTGCTATTCTCAGTCGGCTGCAAGCCAAGACTGAGTAATTAAACACTCCACTACTCTTCATCCTGCACTTACTCTCTACCTTAACTGGTATGTTTTCAGTTTAGCTTAAAGCCCCCAAAACAATATGTTTCTATTTGTATTTCAATTCCTTTGTTTCTACTATGCTTTTACTTGTGGTTCTGTTGTCTACCTTTCAATTAGCATGCCTACTTGGTATGTTACCAATGTGATTATCCTTTCCCTTTAGTTTCAGCATGTCTAGTGCTTTCTTATATGTTCCACTATGACTTAGCACACTACAAGCATGCACTATATGTCACTTGGTTACTATGTAATCCTGGACACATGCTATACTCATGAGTCCTCCCCCTGAACCTATATGTGACTGTTTGTTATATGATATCCCCTCTTTAGCACTCCCTCAATCTAGTTCTGTTTGGTTTCTGGCATGAACCCCTTTGTGACAAATTATTACTATGATTGTTTAGGTTCTGTACAAGTATGTGATATTTTAGTACTTCTCTAATGTTAACTTGTGTACAAATTTGTTTCTATGTATGTCCTATTTGTCCCCAATTCCCGCTTCATTGTTTGTGGTTGTTCCCCTGTACTCTGTGTACTGTTTGGTGCTAGTTGGTTATTCTAATTGCTCTCTTCCCTTTTCCTTTCAAAACTATTTTCCTAAGCCACTCTCTTACTATTATGCAAACCTATTCCAAATAAACTATTTTCACAAAGTGTTCTTTAAACTCAACTCTTTCAAAACTATGTGAAGCATCTTAGCAATCTAGGTTCTTCCCTTTAGTGTGTGACTACTTTGGGATCCCATTGAACTCTGACACATTAGAGCTAGCCTTTCCACACTTCACTTACTCAACATGGTTATGAAATCCGGGTGTGAGCACTGCCCGGGATCCCTTGAGATCATTAGGGAACTCTGGCACACCTGGATTTGTATGAAAGGTTGTGAATTAATGGCACTTGAGGCATTCTGGAGATTTTGGGCCTATCCGTAGGCTCACTATAGTATAACTTCTTCTTTTCTTATTTCAATTATGTAATTTGTGAGAATGGTTTGTAATAATTATTGTAAACAACTCTCTGGTGATGGATAGTGAAAAGGGAGGGGTAGCTATAAAAGGGGTAGATACCATGTTATTATGCCTTATTTCCCTATCTGCGCAATAGAAATCACGTTTAGGACTCATTTCATGCATTAGAGATCATGTCCCCTAGGACTTACACTTACTATTTTCAGCATGTCCATCTCACTATCATATCACTTAGAAAACCCTTGCTGATAAAATGGTATTTTCTGCAAATCATGTTCTCTGCTGCCATATACACCTAGAGATCCTGTTTTAGGCTAAACAACATTAATGAACGTGTTATTCTGCATCTCCTGAAACCGTGTTTAAACATTGCAATATTTTATACTTAGAGATCTTGTTTTAGGATAAAACAACACTAATAAACAGGTCGTCTCCAAATCCTTTGCATACTCTAAAAGCATGTTTAAACGATGTACACTTATGCATTTAGAGATCCTGCTTAGGTTCTGCATACACATCAATCTGCATCTCTGTGCATTAGATACCATGTCCTTAGGATTTCACTTTTTAATACACCTAGTCTAATTGCTGATGCATGAAAAGGAGTAAACAACAACTTCATCAGTCCTTTGCAAATAATTGGTAATGAGTTTGTATTTTGAACACCTAGAACAACATGCTTAGGTGATACAATGTCAAACAGATCTCCTCTAAATAATTCTGGAAATTGGTATACCGTCTCACACCTAGGAAAGCCTTAGGTGACTAATGTGTTTAAAACTGGAAATCTGCTTCCCTGTATATGCCGCTTAATGCGTAACAGGTTTAAAAAATCAGTAGGCAAATTGATTAGGACCCTTTTCTGAATTATAGAACAATATTTGTTCTAAGCTCATTTAGATACCATGTCTTAGGACTCTGAATTTGAATACTGCCCTTAACTGTGTATGAGTCGTGTTGCCTATTTTCATTACCTGTGGAGGAATACTTGGGCCTTTCTCTGCTGTCTCTGTGTTTCCCCCCTAATTGCAGTCCTCTATGTTCTTATTTGTCGCCTTAATATTTTACCTTTAAACCTGAGGGTCTACCTAGAACCTCCCTTATAGGTAGAAGTCCTAAACTCCTCCAGGACTATTAGGAAGGGACTGGTAACAACACGCAATAGCGATCGTTGACCAACACTCGCTTTAATTACCTCTACGGGGTGGGAAGGGTAGATATGGATATGATGAACGGTGCGCTAATACCACGTGTAGCCCCTCTTTGAGGAGTGACATACAGGGTTTTGCATTGATGTGATCCATATGACAAACAACCTAGGACATCCTTACCCCCATATGCATGTTTAGATTATAACTCTTTCAAAAACTTTTACTTAGTTATTAAATATTTTCAAACTTAGTAACACATGTGTGCTTATACTGCGAACCTTTCAAAACTATTTACTTTTCTTAAGCATTAATTTCCTATTTGCTTCTTGTACAAATTCACAAAGTTGTTTGGCCGGGAACCACAGTTGTGGATTCTGAGGGGTGCCTAACACCTTCTCCTTAGTATAATTTCAAGCACTTACCCTATCTCTGGTTATCAAATCAATGTCTATAAATAACTCAAATAGTGCCCTAACGCACCTTAAAATCGTTAGGTGGTGACTCTTCAAAATATTGCATACCCCTTTCCCCAAAGGAAACGAGTTGTCCTAATAATGTCAAGAACCCTTGACCAGCCCGAGAGGAGTTGGAAAAGAGGGGGAGCGACAATAGTGACACTCTTCCAGAAAACCATGGGCGTCACATGTCGCCAATCCACTTAAAGTAGGAGGGTGGTACTTCCTGTACCTCTCAAGTCTAAGTTGTTCTTCCTCCGATATTGTTTCCCTAACCACGACCTGAACTGAAACTTCCATGGCAACTGGAACCTGACTATCATGATCTCACTGCTCAGGAGTTTAGACAGTGGGAGTCTGAACTCCTCCCCTAATCTGTGAAGTAGCGGGTGCACCTGGAATCAATCCCTGCCTGAGTCAATGTACTGATTATAATAAAAAACTGCGTCCAGGTCTACTGCAGTCCAGGGTAACAACAGGTACCTCCAGTACCTGTCCCCCAACTGGAACTACAGGCAGCTCCTCAACGACTGCTCTGGTAGGCATCTTATCTGCGGCACGTGCTCCTCGTCGGCCTCTGTCTCTGACCCTTGCGACATTTGTTTCGGGGTAACATCATCAGGAACCGCAGTTCATATTCTCACCATCAGTGAGAGAATGGAATGAAAACCTTCAAACTTCAAGATCAATGAACTCGCACGATAGGAATGAAGGGAGTGAAATTGTCCTAATAGTTTCGTAGCCTCTCGAAGATAAGTAAAGACGTGTCCGTACCGATACGCAAGACTCTCTACTAAACTCGCTTATGACTCGTAGCACCTATGAACCTAGGGCTCTGATACCAACTTGTCACGACCCAATTTTCCCTCCATTGGGTTTCGTGACGGCACCTAGTCTTAAGGACTAGGTAAGCCTATTATTAACAAACATCAACTATACTATAAGAATCATTTAAGTGATTTTTGAACTAAATCTCAACACTTTATACTTTTTCCCCAAAACCCGGTAAGTACAAGTCATAAGCTTTAACGAAATTACACTAAAACTCCTAAAAGTATCACTGTTCAGAAATAAGTACAACAGTGTAACAGAAAAATAAGATGGTGACTCCGAAACCGCGAATGCTGAAGCGGTTTTACCTTGAGTCTCCACAACAGCAACCACGCTGCTAACTATCGATCTACCGGCTATGTAAAGACCTGGAAGCTGCACAAAAATGTGTAGAAGAGTAGTATGAGCACACCACGAGGTGCCCAGTAAGTATCAAGACTAACCTCAGTGAAGTAGTGACGAGGACTAGTCCAGACACCACTGGTAAACAGCATAACAACTAAAATACGGAAGGAAATGCAGCGAACAACAACGGAGCAACATAGTAATACACAGAAGGATGGACAAAAACACAAGTCAAGAGCTAGAAACCACAACACCGTAAGAATACTGGTAACTCAGAACTGCAATAACATCTACCTCAGACCTTAGCTAACAACTCCAATAATTCAGTCAAAACTTCGAATGTAACATTGCACCCACAAGTTTAAATTGAAAAGCTTAAAATATATTCATTTCAAAATGGGGAACTTCTTTTGAAAGGTACTTCCTACAAATGTATACATACACATAGTTTGCAGAAAGAAAATCCTTAAATGTAATTCCTTCAAGAAAAACGTCTTAAAAATATACTTTCTCAATAAATGTCCTTCACTCATAGTTTCCTCCGAGAATAAATGTATTTCAAATTTTCCTTTCGAGATAATAGCCTTTAAACTACACCTTTCCAATAAGTATCCTTCAAATACAGATTCGTCGAGATAAAGCCACCGGGGATCTCCGTCCCGTAGTTCATAATTAGACATGATGTACAGGGGGGATATCAAGTAATGTCAATAATGAAGTAAGGTGACAATGTGAATATCCAAATTGAAACAACGGAATTAAAACCCTGAAACAAGTACAGTAAATATCCAAAAGGAAACAACGGAGATAACAACAAAGAAACAAGTGCCGTAAATATCAAACAGGAAACAACGGAGATAATAACACAGAAGCAGGTGCAGTAAATATCAAACATGAGACAACAGAGATAATGATATAGAAACAAGTGCCAGTAAATATCAAACTTGAAACAACAAAAATGCTAATACTAAGACAAGTGCATGGCATCACCCTTCGTGCTTTTACTCTCATTCTCACCATAAAACAATAGAAACGGCACGGCATCACCCTTCGTGGTTTTACTCTCATCCTCACCATAGATCAATAGAAATGGCACGGAATCACCCTTCGTGCTTTTACTTTCATAATATGGAACGGCATCACCCCTCGTGCTTTTACTCTCACTCACAATATCATGCACGGAATCACCCTTCGTGCTTTTACTCTCATCATCACCATAAATCAATAGAAACGGCACGACATCACCCTTCGTGCTTTTACACTCTTCCTCACCCAAACAAATCAATGACAACAATCCTTCAATAGTATAAATAATAAGATAAATTATAACATCCCTGCAAGGGAGTCAACCATAGAAACCAAATCCTCCCAGCAAGGGAAACAACTATAACAAAACTCACTTAAACAATTAGATTCATAGAATAAATCTCAACTCGAGCCAATACTCAGTAATAGGCAACACCAAGGAAATATCATCGACATAGATAATTATCAACTTAAGCCTAAGTAGTACTTAATGAAAAATTTATATGAATCACAATATACGACTCATGGGCATGCTTGACACCAACTATTGTAGCCAATCATAGGCGAGATAATATTAATTTTAACTAAATAGGCAGTTTATGAAGAAAATATTGCAAAATGATAGAACAAGTAAAGTCTTTAGTTAAGGTAATTAGGATCAATTACACAACAAAGGGAACCTAAAAGCAAGAATTTCTAATTCAAATAGGAAAGGATGAAATTAGCAATTAGGAACGCAATCATAACAATTACAAATTCATACACATGAAGTATAAGGACCCTAAAAGCCAACTTTCTACAAATAAGTCTGTGTACGCACTCGTCACCTCACGTACATGGGCTACAATCAACATAAATGGCTCAAATCCTAAGGGGTAATTCCCCCACACAAGGTTAGGCAAGATACTTACCTAAAAAATGACAACTCGGTATTCTAAAATGGACTTCTCGAGCGAAAAGACCTCCGGACAGCTCAAATCCAACTATAACAACTCCAAAACACGCATAAATCATATAAGGCACTATTCCGAATAATAAAGTTTCAATCTTTAAAAAAATATATAAATCGACCCAAAATTCGACCCACAGGCCCGCACCTCGAAACTCGTCAAATTTTACAAAATTCAAATACCCATTCCGATACGAGTTCAACCATACAAAATTTATCAAATTCCGATACCATTTGATCCCTCAAATCACGATTTTTCATTTTAGAAATTTTCTTTCAAAACCAACATTTTCCTCAACTCAAAACACAAATTAGATAATGAAAATAAAGATAAAATAATGGAGTTTAATTCTAGTTGAAGAACACTTACCCAATCGAATTTCGTAAAAACCCCATCAAAAATCGCCAAGAACATGGTGAAACCCTCGATTTTGAAAACATATATTCTGTCCTGTCATTTTTGCATCACGAACGCAAAGAAAGGGATGCGTTCGCAAAGAATGCAAGGTGAGTCTTCCCAGTTGCGCATCACGAACGCGACAATGTGTTCGCGAACGCGGAGAAGAAGAACAGGGACCTACGCGAACGCGTAGGCAAAGATACGAACGCATAAAAGGAGTTAAGGCTGCCCAGAAAATAAACCCTTCGCGAACGCGAGGGCTATGATGCGAACGCGAAGCACCTCCACCACAGAGAGGAAAAAAAATCTTATTGCCTTAGTATTTGGGTCTTCAAATTGTGTCTCCGATCCTTCGTTTGTAACCTTTACACAACAAGTTGACCTAAGCCCTTCAAAGGATACAAAACCCTTTACACAAAACCTTAGTTTCTCCGATTCTTTCTACACTTAATCACATTAATCCTCAAAAACTCTAAATTAAAAGAGGATTGAGGATTTTTCAGGGCATCAGAGAAAGAGAGAGATGGGGGTATCAGAGTTTTTAGAAAGAGAGAGAGAGATGGGGGGTATCGGCGATTTTGAAGAGGAAGAAGAAGATTTTTGAGAGAAGCTCGGTGCTATTTTGAAGATGAAGAACCCTTTGCATTGCATTACGTTATCGGGTGAGTGAAGAAGAGAATTGGGTGTATCGATAGGCGTTGGGGTATACGGTATAACAAAAAAGTTTAATTTTTTATTTAATATTTAGGTTATTAAAATTATTAAAAAATAAATAAATAGGGTTATTTTGGAGGGTAAACAAAATTCAGGGGGAAAATAAAGAGGGAAAAAAATAACCGTTCCAATAGATATTTTTACTAAAAAAGCGTTCCAGTAGATTTTTTTATTGGGACAGTTTCTACAACCATTGCGTCAGATGAATCTATGGCAACATTTTTTTACAATTGCAACGGTTATATAATTAAAGTGTGCTGATATCACCTAAATGCTATTGTAACGGTTGTAACCGTTACCATATAGCTTCTATGGCAATGGTTGTTGAACCGTTGCTAAAATAACTGTTGCCATAGGCCCATTTTCTGGTAGTGGGACGAAATGATATGATGGGATGCCCTCAGAGGATTGATGATGTTATGAAAGCATATACCTATGCATGGTATGACATTTATACGCATATGCATGACATTGTAAAAATGAAATGATTCACACAGCTATGCAAACGTACATGTCGAGTCTTTTACTCCATGTTTCTCATGTCTATTATTTACTGATTTTCATTCCTTACATACTCGGTACATTATTTATACTAACGTCCCTTTTGCCTGGGGACGCTGCATTTCATGCCCGTCGGTCCCGATAGACAGGTCGAGAGCCCTCCAAGTAGGCTATCAGCTCAGCGGAAGATGTTGGTGCACTCCATTTACTTCGGAGTAGCTTCTTTGGTTAGTATGATTTAGACGTGTATTGTTTGGTATGACAGGATTCTGTCCTAACCTTTATGAAAATTATGTATCCTTAGAGGCTTGTAGACATATGTCATGTACGTAAAATATTGTATGGCCTTGTCGGCCTATATTTAGTGTACGGGTGGTTATTTTGGTCTTATAGGCCCGTATGTCTTATGTATAAGTTGGTATTACATGTTGTATTCTACTTATCTCACGAAAGCCTTCCAGTTCAGTTATCTATGATAGTATGACATGAAAAGATATGTTATATTGGTACTCGGTTGAGTAAGGTACCGGGTGCCCATCGCGGCCTATCGGTTTGGGTCGTGACAAGCAAAGTGCGAGCTTTGGTGCAAGAAAATGGGGCTAAGGATGTTGAGATTGATAAGCTGAAGAAGAGGTTGGCAGAAGTGGAGACTAAGAGAGATGCTCTCAGAGCTGAGCTGGAAAAAGAAAAGGAGAAGAATGATGGCATTCTTCAGGATATGCTGAAACTGCTCCAAGCCAAAAACAAAGAACCTGGTCCTTCCCAACCTTAAGCCTCATAGCTTAGTGTAGATCAACTAGTGATCCAGTTCGGGATTATTTTTTGTTTCTTTTGCTCATGATCCAGTGTCTTTATTTCTTCTTATGCTTTGTGGTAGGACCTTATCAATCAGTGAAATTCACTGCCTTTTGTTCTAACTGTTTGTTGATATTTCTTAGATGGCTAATATCCTCAGATTGATATATGATGATTAAATCCATGATTGCATTTGAAGTAGCCCCAGTGGCCATGAGTAATTTTAAAATCTGGTTATCTTACATATTTATGCAACTTTTTAATGATGCCAAAAGGGGGAAAAAGGTTGTGCTTACACTTTGGACAATGATTTTTATAACCTAATGAACCTGGTCCTTGATGTTAAGTGACTTTAAAATGGTAAAATGTTCTAACATCGTGTTGATGTTGAGCTAAGTTAAAACATGGCCTAAGCTTATGAAAAGCACAGAGTTTGTCATCATCAGAAAGGGGAAATTGGTTGGCCCAAGTGAAGTTTTGTTTTGAAGATTGACAAAGGAAGCTCAAGCATGAACCAGGTCCATCCCCTGTGTACCAGACACGTGCAGATTCGAGCATAAGGGATGCACGTGAAGGAGATAAGCTTAACTTGGAATATTTGATATCTACTGATTGAAAAGGTTGCATAATTGATAAGGAGAAGGACTCCTTACTCAAAGATAACACTATCCAAGATAAGGAAGAAGTTAGAAGTTGAGGACAACTAGAACTCTTCCACCAAAGAAGACTAGCATGGAACTCAAATTATGTCTTAATCTACGAACTCTATATATTGTAGGATGTTCTCATTTTACAGGTACGCACAAGCAGAAGTTAAATGTGAGTTGAGAGAAAAATAACAAGGCATTTTGCAAGCAATTCTTGTGTGATTGAAGTGTGCGAACCTGAAGCTACATGAACCATATAGAAGAACTAGTTCCAAGTGTCTGTGTTACCCCTCATATTTTCGTACGTGAAAGTACGCCATAAGTAAATTGATGGAAGTTCGGAAATGAGATGTTACAACCCGATTTTTTATATGTTAAAGTTTCTCCATAAGTTAATCGCCACTAGCTCGGGAATGAGATTAATTTGAGGTTACAAATATTATTCTATTTCAAACAAGAACACCACACGATTCACACAAAAAGTACACTTCTTAATATTAGCAAACAAGTGTTGCTTTCTAAGAACTTCAAAAACTTGTTTTAAGTGTTCAACATGCTCATATAGATTTTTAGAATGAATCAAGATATCATCAAATAAACCACCACAAATTTCCCATGAAAATCCTTAAAAACATGATTAATCAATCTCATGAAAGTTCTGGGTGCATTAGACAAGACAAAAGGCATAACTAACCACTCACAAAGCCCATATTTGGTCTTAAAAGCAGTTTCCATTCATCTCCGGGATTCATTCGGATCTGATGGTAACCACTTTTTAGATCAGTTTTAGAAAAGATTTTTGATCCATGCAATTGATCCAACATGTCATCAAGACGAGGGATAGGATGGCGATACTTTACCGTTATCTTGTTGATTGCTATACAATCCATGCACATCCTCCAAGTTCCATCCTTTTTGGGTACCAATAGGACAAGAACAAAGCAAGGTCTCATGCTCTCTCTCACAAAACCTTTCTCAAGTAACTCCTCAACTTGCCTTTGAAGCTCTTTTGTCTCTTCTGGATTACTCCTATAAGAAGGCCTATTTGGAATTTGTGCTCCAGGCACAAATTCAATTTGGTGCTCAATGCCACGCAAAGGTAACCCTATAGGGATATCCTCAGGCAAGATATCATCAAAATCCTGCAAAAGAGAAGAATCACTACTTGGCAAAGAAGAAGTTTGTAACTCAGAATTAATCAAAACTTCTTTGTAAGTAAGTAGTATAATGTGCAACCACTCTTTTCTTGCGTTCAAACACTCTTTGGCTTTTATGTACATACTCTCTTTTCTTTTCCTTTGCCTCTTTCCGCTCACCAAAACTTTCCTTTTTATCACTCCAAACCCTCTTTTACCACTTTGCTCAATTTGCTGCCCTCTCTATCTCTCTCTTGGCCATCTTTTTTTTTCTAGTTCTTGGCCTTCTTTCTTTTCTTTTCCCTCAAGATCATTTTCTCCCTCCCCTTTGTTTTCCTATTACTTCCCTCAATCTCTTTTTATCCTCAAATACTTGAGAAGGACTTAAAGGTGCAAGAGTATACTTCTTACCATTAAGCTCAAGAGAATATCTAATCTTTCTTCCATCATGAAAATCATTCCTATCATATTGCCACAGACGACCTAACAAGATGTGACAAGCTTGAATAGGAACCACATCACAAAGAACATCATAAACATACCTACCAACATTGAAGGAAATCATGCATTGTTTGTTGACTTTCAGTTCACCACTATCCTCCAACCATTGGAGTCTATAGGGCTTAGGGTGTTTCATGCATGGAAGCTGTTGTTTTAGACTTCAATACTACACATATAAGTTAATTGTGCAGTACCCAATTTTCGAGTGTTGTCTAATAAGAAGAACCTGGTTCTTCTTGGTGTACTACTTTCTACTATTGCGGAATAATAAAACAGTAAAGTAAAGACATAGAGATTTTTACGTGGAAAACACCTGGCTCAAAAGGTGAAAAAACCACGACCTACTCCTCAGTAGGATTTGCTCAAACACTTCACTAAAAACTCTGAGCCAAACGGACTTACAAAATAAACTCTTTTGTAATCCTAGGACTAACTCTAATCCTCTTTGTATCAACTAGCCTCTAGCTAATTTCTACAGATTTCAAGCTAACTCTAACTTGAACAATGTGTACCTATTACAATTGATTCTATGAAAGCTGAAAAGATACAATGTTAAAACTCGTACTACACATCAACTAGACTCAACACACAGACGATGAAATTGTTTCTTCTAGTTGAACTATAGCCTTCGCACAATACTTCTGCTTGCAAAATATCCTGTGATCTTTGCTTTTCAGAACTTGATTCACTTTTGTCTTTGTGCGTCATAAATTTTAGCAGTAATACATTGAGTATTTATAGAGTCAATTGTTGAGTACATGGTTCAATTCTGATCCAACTCTACCTGGGTATACGAGTTCGACTATGACTCAACATCCTTCTTTATTTCTGTCCTTGCTGAAATCAACTTCAATCTTCTTTATCAGTTTGCAATCTTTTCGTATTAGGAGACATCATTTTAGCTCTTTGATACTCAGCAATCACTGATATCTCCTATGCATGAACAATTCTTGTGCCAACTGTTCCGTTCAGATGTGTGTGCTCTGATGGACATGGTTCAACTTGTCAATCTTCAAAACCCATTCAGTGACATGGGCCAACAAATTCCCCCTTTTTATGATGACAAACTCTATGCTTTTATCCTGTATACACTTCAAACACATTGTATAGTTTTAAGCATTAATCATTGAGAACCAGGTTCATTAGGTTATAAATATCACTTTTTGAAAAAAACACAACACCAGCACACATCTTCCCCCTTTTGGCATCATCGAAAAGTTGCAAAATGATACTTACCAATTTTTAATTCTTACTCATGGCCAAATTTAGGCAACTGCAGGTGCAAGCATGATTAATCAACACAAGAACCAATAATGTAAGCTAAATTAGAAATTGAGACAATTTTTAAAATCAGCGAACTTCATTGATTTAATACTGAACATCAAATACCAACAGATTAAAGAAAAAACGATCAAAACATGAGCAAAACAGAAAAAAAACTGAAACCACAAAAGCTAGACACTGTCCCAAACTGGGCACTTGAAAGATAACTGGGAAGAACCGGATAGACCTAAGGCTGGGAGGGTGCAGATGAGGTTGGGTTCTTGGTTTGAAGGAGGGACAACATTTGGTGTAGAACACCTTCGTTTTTCTCCTTCTCCTTTGCAAGTTCTGCTTTTAGAGCATCACGCTCAGCTTCCACCTCAATTAAGCGAGATTTCAATCGAAGGATCTCCATATCCTTTAACTCGCTTTCCTGCACTAAGATTCGGACCTTGCTATTTACTGGTTGCTTCCGAGATGAACCAGGTTCATCTGCCGGAGCAATGACAAGATAATCACAAGACATCAGTGTGTCCTTCCCAAAATAATCTTTGGCCGTAGCCATCTCAGCCTTCTTCGCAGGAACTCCAAAGTGAGTTAGAACTGTAGTCAGAATAAAGCCACAGGGGATTGCATGAGCTTTAGTCCCATTCACCACTCTGTCCAAGAGCTGGATTATGAACGATGGCCAATTTATCTGCTTGCCTCTGTACAGACACTCCATGAGGGTCAAATCCATGTAATTAGCAATGTGTCTTCGTTCTTGTCTGGGCAGCATGAATTTGATCACAAATTCAAAGAAAAGCTTATGCTCAGGCTTCATCTCATTCTTGTACACAGCCCTGGGTTCAAGCTCCTTCTCATTGTCGCAGAAGAATCTGGTGATACTGAGTGCTGAGGACATTCCATCTAAACAAGGCCATCTCTGCCTTGTGTAGTCTTCATACCCCTCAGCAGGAATATCTAGAATCACACCCAGTTCTTGAGCATCAAAGGAGACTTCAACTCCCTTGACCAAGGAGGTGACCCTGCCACCAATGACTGTGGCATTTCCCATGAACTCCACAACTTCATCCCTGACCAGCCTGCCTTCCATGCAAAGGACCATGTCCTTCCAGCCTTGCGCTGCCAGAAAATCTATTAGATACCTCATTCCAGGCTACTCCAAATCCTTCATCAACTTTACCTTCAAGATCGTTCTCTTTTGGCAACTCTGTCAGTAGTCACTTCACCAACCTCCATCTCTTCCTCTCCGCTCCACTCATCATCCTCATCCTTCTCAACAATCTGCACCTTTTTCACCTTCTTTATCTTAGACCTTGTCCTTGTAGCAGTACTCGCAGTGGTGGTGGACACATTAGCTGACTTCTTCGAAGAAGTCTTAGCCTTTTTGGGCTTGGGTGTCCCAATTACCACTGGAGCAGCTTGCTCCTCTTGTTGGACCAGGTCCAACGGCTCCTCTTCTAACACAACATCCTCGACAGGCTCTCCGACTTTGGCTTTCCCTTTATCTGCTCTCTTTCTCTTGCTCTCTTGCAGAGTCTTTTCTAACTTCTCTTCCTCCTCTCTTACAGTATTTCGCGTAGCACGTACCTTAGGAACAGGTACCTCAACAAAACCAACAACTTTCCTTTTCTTTGAAGGAACTGAGGCTTTAGACTTCTTGGACATTTTAGTCTTTCTTTTCTTGGGGTTATGTGAGTCCCCAACTTCCTCAGTCTTTCAGCCAAAGTTTCTTCCCCAGAAGAAACGTGTTCATCTATTGCTTTCATCAATTTCTCCAACCCAGCATCAGCTTCCTCAACTCCACTAGTTCCCCCTAAGATTGTGACATCTTCTTCAAGATTTTCAATAATGGGACCACATATTGCCAGTGTGGTACCATCCTCTCCCTATCACCTCACATTTACATCTCCCTCGATCTCAAGAGGTTTCTCTTTCCCAGATTTTCTTTGCCTTTTAGGCACTTCAACATCCACCACAGACCCCAACAACACAAATTGTTGATCAGCAGTATTTATTTCAGAGATAGCATCAGAATTACCTTTCTCAACACTGGTTGAACCAGGTGCTTCATCTTTATTGGCTGATTTGAATGATTCATTGGACGATTCTAGTTTGGCAGAAGCCACAGATTTGCGTGCAAGAACTTTTACACGACGAGACTTGGGGGCTGGGGTAGGGTTTGGTGTGGGTTCTGGGATTGTACGGTATTCTGGGGTTGTCGACTTTTCTTGAGACTCAAAACTACACACTGAGGGTGAAGTTGAGTCTGATTCATAGTTGCCTCCATCATAATCTCTGTTTGGAGATGAATCAGAAGAAGCTGGTGGAGGTGACAACATGATTTTGAATTGTTTAGAGAGAAGAAAGACAGGAGGCAGTAGAGATTGTGAGTTGAACAAGGTTCGACTGTTGCTTTATGCACAATGGGTAATGATGGCCTTTTTATAACTTATGGCTGGGGAGATTACAACGGAAGAGTATTAACTCAAGTGGGATACTAATCGATTCAGAATTGTCATTGATTAGACATTGAATGGACAGTTACTTTCCCCCTAAAACTAGGCTAATCAAGTGAGATGGGACTTCTTGAAACTGGTTCATTATTTGGGTAAGTACGAGAATTGAATTCGAACCACAAATAGATAGAGTCATGCTCATGTATGACTGTACTTGAATTAATACATGTATGGAGATGAGAACGTACCTTGTCAGTTATGTGAAATAGCATGGATGAACCAGGTTCATCCAGGTAAAATCCTTTATTTGCCTCAATTTAAAAAAATAGAGAAACATCATTAGCAACTAGACCATATTAATACATGGCAGAAGAGTATGGCAATAAAGACATAATACTGAGCAATGATTAATATGATTAAGTACCTAATTTGAATTTTCGAGCCAAAAATACATTTTTTTTCAGTTTTTGTTTTTCAATTAGGTGATCTTAATCATCCCTAATTCAAGCATGTTTCTCTCATAATGCTCCCTACTCAGTGCTTTGGTAATATATCAGCAATTTGACGATCGGTAGCACAGAATTCGATTGAGATCATTCCTTTTTCATAGTTGTCCCTTAGAAAATGGTGCCTAACATCTATGTGCTTAGTTCTCTTGTGATTAACCGGGTTCTTCGTCATACTAATTGCACTAGTGTTATCACAGTAAATAGGAATGCATCCCACATCTATACCAAATTCCAGGAGTTGTTGCTTGATCCAAAGCAACTGAGTACAACAAGAGGCTGCAGCCACATATTCAACCTCAGCGGTAGACAAGGATACTGAATTTTGTTTCTTGGTGGCCCAAGAGACAAGGCAGGAGCCCAACAAGTGAGCCATGCCTGAAGTACGTTTCCTATCAACCAGAAAACCTGCATAATCAGCATCAGCGTATCCTACAGGGTCAAAATTACTACCTTTAGGATACCAAAGGCACAAATCAGTGGTGCCCTTCAGATATCTCAGAATTCTTTTTACTGCAGTCAGGTGGGACTCCTTTCGATTGGCTTGAAACCTAGCACATAGTCCCACACTGAACACGATATCAGGTCTACTTGCAGTAAGATAGAGTGGAGACCCAATCATTCCTCTGTATGTCTTCTCATCAACGGATGAACCAGGTTCATCCATATCCAATTTTGTAGTTGTGGCTATTGGGGTGTCTATCTCCTTTGAGTCCTCCATTTTGAACTTCTTGAGGAGTTCTTTCACATACTTTTGTTGATGAATCAGTGTACCATGTGGAGTTTGCTTGATCTGCAAGCCTAAGAAGAAATTTAGCTCACCCATCATACTCATTTCAAACTCACTCCCAATTAATGTAGCAAATTCCTTGCTAAACTTATCAGTAGTTGCCCAAAATATGATATCATCAACATATATTTGCACAATTAGAAGATCCTTTCCCTTTTCCTTTAGAAACAAAATACTATCTATTTTGCCTCGTTTGTACCCATGTTTCGGCAGGAATTTTGACAATCTCTCGTACCAAGCTCTAGGTGCTTTCTTGAGACCATAGAGAGCCTTGTCAAGTTTATATACATGACCAGGTGACTCTTTGCTTTCAAAGCCAGGAGGCTGTTTTACAAATACATCTTCCTTCAAATAGCCATTAAGAAAGGCACTCTTGACATCCATCTGATGGAGAGTGAATTCCATGTGTCCAGCAAATGCTATAAGAAGTCTGATTGACTCCAATCGCGCCACAGGGGTAAAGGTCTCATCATAGTCAATTCCCTCTTCTTTGTTGTATTCTTGAACAACCAGTCTTGCCTTATTTCTTGTTATAGTTCCATCATCATCGAGCTTGTTCCTGAAGACCCACTTGGTGCCAATTACTGACCTGTCTAGTGGCCTGGGTACCAAGTGCCATACTTGACTCCTCTCAAATTGATTTAGCTCTTCTTGCATGGCAGTTACCCAGTCAGCATCTTGCAGGGCTTCAGCAATATTCTTTGGTTCAATCAAGGATAGAAATGCATCGAACGCACACAGATGTTTCAAGGAGGATCTAGTTTTGATTCCAGATCTCAAGTCTGTTATGATGTTCTCAAGAGGGTGAGAGTTCTGATATCTGTGTGGTTTGAGTACTAGTTGTTCATTTCTAGATTGTTCCATGTTGTTTTGTAGTTGTGGAACAGGATCAAGGCCAAGATTTTCATGTAGAGTTCCCCTTGTCGTGCTGCGTGGGGTTGTTGGACCTGGTCCATCACCTGTTCCATCTTCCATTGGTGCTTCAATGTGGTCATTGCTCCTTACCAGTCCAAGCTCCTCACCTTCTAGTTTCTGTCTCTCAGAAAGAGTGTTAGTTTCATCAAAGACAAAAAATGTACACTTTATTCTACACACATAGTTCTTTTATTGTATATTTTATAAGATTTTCTATGTGTTGAGTATCCCAAGAACACTCCCTCATCACTTCTTGGATCAAATTTTCCTCGAGAATCATTGCCATTATTATACACATAACACTTGCATCCAAAAGCCCTAAGATGAGATATGTTGGGCTTTCTCCCTTTAAGTAATTCATAGGGAGTTTTCTCTACCAGATGTCTGGTCATGCATCTATTAATAATGTAGCATGCAGTGTTTATTTCTTCTGCCCAGAAGCTATGAGGTAGTTTGCTTGATAGAACCTGTGAGGTAGTTTGCTTGATAGAAGCATGGTTCTTTCCATGTCTTCAAGAGTTCTATTTTTTCTTTCAACAACCCCATTTTGTTGTGGGGTTCTAGGAGCAGAAAAATTGTGATTAACACCATGTTCGTCATAGAACTCAGCAAACTTAGCATTCTCAAACTCAGTACCATGGTCAGATCTTATGGATGCTAGTTGATGTCCTAACTGATTTTGAATCTTCTTGACAAATTAGGTGAACATATCAAATGCTTTATCCGTAGATGCCAAGAATAAGGTCCAACTGAACCTTGAATAATCATCTACTAGCACCATCACATATCTCTTCCCACTTCTTCTCAGAGTTCTCATTGGACCACACAGGTCCATATGAACCAGTTCCAACATCCTGGTGGTACTGACCATTTTCTTACTTTTGAAAGAAGATCTTACCAGCTTCCCCCTTGCACATGCCTCACAAACTTTGTCTTCTTTGAACTTAATGTTAGGGAGTCCAACCACTAAGTCCTTAGAGACTAGCTTGTTAAGCTGAGTCAGACTTGGATGACTAAGTCTTTTGTGCCATAGGAGGGGATCACTATCCAACACACTAAGGCAAGTGAGTTCATTGTCAGACAGTGTGGAGAAGTCAATGACATAGAAATTGTTCATTCTCTTTCCCTACAAAACAATCTTGTCAGTAAGCAGATTTATCAATAAACATTTTGTGGAAGTAAAAGCAACAATGTTACCTCTGTCACACGGTTGTGACACACTGATTAGGCTATATTTCAAGCCTTCTATCAGGTACACATGTTCAATTGAACGTGTGTCATCTTTACCTACCTTGCTGACCCCTATAATTTCACCTTTTTTCCCTTTCCAAAGGAGATATTTCCTCCTTTGAGGTTTTCAAGTGAAAGGAAATGTTCCTTCTTCCCTGTCATATGCTTAGAGCAACCACTATCCAGAAACCAAATTAGGCTGCTTCCCTTCCCTTGTACCTACAAAAGGAAATCAAGGGTTAGTTTTAAGAACCTAAACTAGTTTGGGTCCTTTTCTATGAGAGAATGGATGAATCAGATTTTTTTTGGCTCAGTTTGGTAGCCAGTTCTTCTTTTTAATGAATCTCTCATTTTTCTGACTGGCCTGCTCTTTTACAGCACACTCATATTTGTAGTGGCCAGTCTTCCCACAATAGGTGCACATTTTATTTTCAGGGAGAGTGAGATACTTGCTTTTGGGATCCCACTTAGGCAATTGACTCCCAAAACCAAGCCCTCTCTGGTTGCTACTGTGATTCTCTTGAAGCCAAGTTAATGCATCAGAAGACTTATTCCATTTGCGTGTTCTATCAAATTCATGTTTGACTTTGCCAAGCTCTTCTTTAAGAGATTTTATCTGTTCATCCTTGGCATACATTTTATCCTTTAGTTTTCCTAAGTCTTCTTCTAACATTGCATGAGAGTGATCAACCACCTTTTTACTAGATCCTAGTCTTAACTTTAAGTTTTCAGATTTTAGTTCTAGGATTTCAGTTTCGAGTGGATGGACCTGGTTCATCAAGACAGTGTTTTTCTTTTCAGATTCACTGACCCTTATTTCCAGGTCCATGCATTCTGCTTTTAGCATTGCACACTCTTTAGATAGTTGATCCTTCTCTTTGGTTGTTTCCTCAGAATCATCTATGAAGTCAAGTAGCAACTCAGAGAGTTTCTCCTTAGATAAAAACTTTATTTTAGTTTTAAGTTGTGAGATACTTACCTCTGGTTCTTCATAAGTTTCCTCATCAGATTCTCCAATTGCCATGAGAGCCTGATCTTCTGTCTCACCATCTTCTGATTCTTCATCTGAACTTTCCCCCCAAGCAGCAACCATAGCCTTTGTAGTGGTTTTCTTGGGTTGGACCAGTTCCTTCTTCCTGTTCTTTCTTTCATATCTCTCCTTCCTCCATTTTACTTCCCACTGAGGGCAGTTTTTGATGAGATGGTCAATTTTTCCACACTTGTAGCATCTCTCATTAGCTGGCCTTTCTAGTGTCTTTTCCTTGTTGAAGTTTCCTCCCCTAGAGATGCCCTTCTTCCTCATGAGAAAGTTTATAAATTCTTTGGTGATCATGGCCATCTCATCCTCCTCCAGATGTGCTCCTTCAGTGATCCTCATTACTAGACTTCTCTCCTTCTTTGGGGAATCCATATTCAGGGTGTGCCTTCTGAGTTCATAAGCAGTGAGATTTCCAATTAACTCATCCAGTCTAAGGGTTGCCATATTTTTGGATTCCTGGATAGCAGTGATCTTGCTTTCCCAGGAGATAGGCAAAACCCTTGTCAAGATCTTCTCTACCTTGTCTTCTTCAAGTATGATTCTTCCAAGAGACTTGAGTTCATTGGTCAAGGTTGTAAACCTTGTGTACATCTCTTGAATAGTCTCTCCTTCTTTCATAGTGATGTTTACATACAGAGAGTATAGTAGTGTACCTCTAGACCTTTTAACTTGAGGTGTTCCTTCATGGGCTACTTGTAGAGTGTCCCAGATTTCCTCGGCTGTTGTGCAGCTTTGGATTCTACCGTATTCATCAGGACCTAGTCCACATACTAGCTACTTCTCGGCCTTGGCATTCTTCTCCCATTTCTTCAAATCTTCAGCCGTGCAGTCAGCCCTAGTCTTAGGTACATCTACACCTTCAACAGTCTTCTTCATTGTTGCAAGGGGTCCATCAGTGACTATGTCCCATAGTTCATAGTCCTCTCCAATAAGATGGTCATTTATTCTACTTTTCCACCAAGAATAGTACTAGCCATTGAAGAGTGGTGGCCTTGCGGTTGATTGACCTTCCCAGTTCCCAGGTGGTGCACTCATCCTGATCTTTTCCAAGGTGTTAGCCTTTTCAAGGATAACCTGCTCTGATACCAATTGATGTTTTAGACTTCAATACTACACAATAATATAAGTTAATTGTGCAGTACCCAATTTTCGAGTGCTGTCTAATAAGAAGAATATGGTTCTTCTTGGTGTACTACTTTCTACTGTTGTGGAATAACAAAGCAGTAAAGTAAAGACACAGAGATTTTTACGTGGAAAACACCTGGATCAAAAGGTGAAAAAACCACGACCTACTCCTCAGTAGGATTTTCTCAAACACTTCACTAAAAACTCTGAGCCAAACGGACTTACAAAATAAACTCTTTTGTAATCCTAGGACTAACTCTAATCCTCTTTGTATCAACTAGCCTCTAGCTAATTTCTACAGATTTCAAGCTAACTCTAACTTGAATAATGTGTATCTATTACAATTGTTTCTATGAAATCTGAAAAGATACAATGTTAAAACTCCTACTACACATCAACTAGACTCAACACACAGACGATGAAACTGTTTCTTCTAGTGGAACTGTAGCCTTCGCAAAATACTTCTGCTTGCAAAATATCCTGTGATCTTTGCTTTTCAGAACTTGATTCACTTTTGTCTTTGTGCGTCGTAAATTTCAGCAGTAATACATTGAGTATTTATAGAGTCAGTTGTTGAGTACATGGTTCAATTCTGATCCAACTCTACCTGGGTATACGAGTTCGACTATGACTCAACTTCCTTCTTTATGTCTGTCCTTGCTGAAATCAACTTCAATCTTCTTGATCAGTTTGCAATATTTTCGTATTAGGAGACATCCTTTTAGCTCTTTGATACTCAACAATCACTGATATCTCATATGCATGAACAATTCTTGTACCAACTGTTTCATTCAGATGTGTGTGCTCTGATGGACCTGGTTCAACTTGTCAATCTTAAAAACCCATTCAGTGACATGGGCCAACAGAAGCTCTAACATGTTCACCAAGTTTGAACTCACCACATTAGCCCAACACCACTATCAATAATCATAGAACAAGATCCCTTTTATTCCACGCCTAGTATGAAATATATTCTCCCTTTGTTATTCACTATTGATTCCTAAATTAATAGTCATAACCCTCTTAATTGCTCCAACCAAACCATCATTAAGAGGTAACTCTACATCATCTTCACTCACACCTTCCTCTTCTTCCTTTCCTCACTTTTTGCTCTCTCATATTCTCCATCTATAGTCCTCCTAACTACCCCAACCAAACCATCATTAGGAAGTTCTACATCATCTTCACTTACTTCTCTTTCTTCTTCCTCATTTTTTTCACTCCATATCCTCCATCTTCTCTCAAAAGAATATTTCTTCTATTTGGACATTCATGCATCATATGACCTCTTCCATTAAATTTGTGACATTGAATGGAACTAGAAGGTTTAGAGGATCTAGAATTGAAAGCTTTACCTCCCTCTTTCTCATCAACTTTACCCATCACCTTGTCTTCTTGAGGTCTAGAAATCCCTTCTTGTTTTGGCAATGGCTTCTTGGAATTGGTGTTTGGCCGACTTTTCCATGAGCTAGCTTGCTGCCTTCTTTTATTTTGATTTTCTATTTTTACAGCCAAATCTACTAACTTATCTATAGTTACATATTGTTGTATCTCTACTAAATCAACTATTTCTCTATTTAAACCATTAAGAAATCTAGCCATAGTGGCCTCTTCTTCTTCCATAAAATTAGCTTGGATCATAGCCATATCCATAGCTTTAAAGTATTCATCAACAATCATGGTTCCTTGCTTCAAGGTCTAAAGACAAAGTTGTAGGTCTCTTTGAAAGTGAGAAGGCATAAACCTCTTCCTTGTGACTCTCTTCATCTCGGTCCAAGTAGCAATGGGTGGTTCTCCATCTTGTTGTCTTTCCCTTGTAAGCTTTTTCCACCAAATAGAAGCATAATCTGAAAATTCAACAACATTAAGCTTAACCTTCTTACCTTCAGAGTAGTTGTGACAGTCAAAGATGGCCTCAACTTTCCGCTCCCAATCAAGGTACAAGTCTGGGTCTCTTGTGCCCTTGAAAGATGACATCTTTATTTTTATGCTACTAATATTGTCATCTTTTACTCTACCTCATTGTCCCCTCCTATGTCTTCTTCCCACCCTATCTACATTTACATAAAGACCATCTACAACATCATCTATAGGGTTTTCTTTATTTATAATGGGGGCATGGGGTTCATTCCTTCTATTATGAGACCTAGGATTATTTCGAGGTTGTACATCAGGTTGATTACCCCTCCTAAGTGCGGTTATTGTCGCATTTTGTTCAGCAATAGTATTCTTTATCTCTTGGAATTGCAGGTTCCATCTCTTGAATATTTGATGCATATCTTGTAGAGTGAAATCATTTCTTGCTCAGATTTCAACTTCTTGAAGAGACCTTTGTTCATCATCACTAGAACTTGTATGAGACATCTTTAAAAAAATGTTATCACTCAAACTTGGCTTTTTTCCTCAATTGTTCTCTCTCACTCTTGCCTTTTCCCCCTCAAATAACCTTTGGAAAATACCTTGTAGATTTATAATTAAACCAAACTAGTATCAAAGTCCTTAGTAGTAAAATAAGAAATTTTGGGGCACTAAAGAAAGGGAAGAACCAATCCGAGAAAGAGTAGGATTTAGTTGAAACAAAACTCGAACAAAGGAAAGGATTTTTAGAACAAGATCGAAGAAGTAAGAAAATTGATTTTTTTCTTATCCTTAAAGATCTAGGATCCCCTCTTCTTGTTTTCTTTATTGAGTTAGGAAACAAACCCAATAAAATCTGATTTCTTGAAAAACAATATGTTTCTCCCTTTTTTTTGAAAGAATTTTTTTCCCATTTTTCTATAGTTGGAACTGTGTGAAGACGTGTTCAGAATGGAATTTCGTTGACTCCGTTAGATCCGTTGGGTGATTTCGGGGTTAGGAGCGTGTCCGAAATGTGTTTTCTAGGTATGTAGTAGATTTAGGCTTGAATTGGCGAAAATTAGAATTTCGACGATTTCGGCCGATAGGTGAAATTTTGATATCGGGCTCGGAATAGAATTCCGAAAGTGGATGTAGGTACGTAGTGTTAATTATGACCTGTGTGTATAATTTAAAGTCATTCAGACTAGTTTTGACGTGTTTCGACATCTGTTGCAGATTTTGGAAATTTCCTAAGTTCTTAGGCTTGAATCCATGCATAATTCTTGATTTTGATGTTATGGGACGTGGTTTAAAGGCTCAACTATGTTTGAATGAGGTATTAGGACTGTTTGGTAGGTTTGGTTGAGGCCCCGGGGCCCTCGGGTGTGTTTCAGATGCTCAACAGGTTAATTTTTGGACTTAAGAAGCATCAGATTTGTTGGTGTTGGTTTCCTCCTATGCGTTCGCGTGGGGATAGTCGCGAACGCGTAGGCTCAACTGGTCCCAGAAATATTTGCTCTATGTGTTCGCATAGAGGGGAGTGCGAACGCGTAGGTTTGACCAAGTGATGGAACGCGAACACGTGGATTAGGCCGCGTTCGCGTAGAAGGAATAGGCAGCAGAGGGTTGAGCTTAACCCTTCGCAGACGCGTGGTGCTAGTCGCGTTCGCGTAGGGTTGGAATAGGCCAAGGACCGCGTTCGTAGTCTCGCATTCGCGTAGGCCAAATTTGGGCGCGTGAATTTTACCCTTCGCGTTTGCGATGGTGCTTCCGTGAACGCGATGAGAACTATTCCTAGGCAGATTTTAAAACCCAAAATCGAGGGTTTAAGCTATTTTTCACATTATGAACTTGGGAGCTTGGGAAATTTCGTTTTTTGAAGAGATTTATACCTGGGCGATTTGGGTAAGTAATTCCTACTTTGTTTGGAATAATTTCCATGAATCTACACTTAAATCCATCCTTTAATTTTGAATTTATGGTGAAAAATTGGGGAAATTTTGGATAAAGTTCTTAGGCCAAGTTTTTGAGTTTTGATCGAGATTTTGGTATTCGATTCGAGTAACTCTTGTATAGTTAGACTCGTGAGTGAATGGGTGTCCGGAATTTTTAACTTTTACCCGATTTCGAGACGTGGGCCTGGGGGACATTTTCGGCGATTTCTCTAAATTCGCGTATTAGCTTCAAATTTATTATCTAGATTGATTTCTTAAAGTGATATTTACATTATGCAATTGAATTGAATAGATTTGGGCCATTCAGAGTCGGATACTCGTGGCAAGAACGTGGTTTCGAGTTGAGTAGAGTCGTCGAGGTAAGTAGCTTGTCTAACTCTGTGTTGGGGAATTTCCCTTATGTTGTTTTGATATAATTATTGTGTGGGCGCCATGTACGTGAGGTGATGAGTACGTACACGATCCATTTCTACAAAGATCCCACTTTTCCTTCAAAATTATACAGTGCCTTGTTCTTTTATTACATCATTTCTATGTGTTTAATTGTTCATCTTAGATTAGGAAAGCATGCATATTGTTTCCATATTAAATTGTTTAATTGACACTCTATGCGCCATGTTTATTTAGTTTTCCCTATTTTCCTACCTGTATTTTGATATACTGTTAGAATTGATGTTTATTTGGCATTTACTTCGCATTGCATATTTAAATTGGGGACTACAGACGTATTCTGGGAGATCCCCTCCCCCCAGCACTGCGTATTTAAATTGGGGACTACGGACGTATTCTGGGAGATCCCCCTTGTATTGCATATTTAAATTGGGGACTACAGACGTATTCTGGGAGATCCTTCTTGTACTGCATATTTATAAATGGAACTACGAGACGGTATCCCGGGAGATTCCATTGTGTGATACGTTGTGCTGAGCCGAGGGCTCTATCTTACTGTCTTATTTCAGATTATTATCTTTGACTATTTATTTTTTAGAACTATTTCTTTTCCGTACTATTTAAACTGTTTATTTATAAATCCAGTATAGCCTTAACCTGACCTCGTCACTACTTGACTGGGGTTAGGCTTGGCACTTACTGGGTATCGAACGTGGTGTACTCATGCCCTTTCCTGCACATGTTTTTTCGTGTGAAGATCCAGGTTCAAGTTCTCATCCACGTGGCTAGGGGCTGTCGCAGCTGTTTCGAGGAGACCGTAAGGTAATTCTGTCGCGTCCGCAGAATCTTCCGAGTCACCTTCTATTCTGGACTAGATAGAGACTTCTATGTATTTTTCTTTCCCGTTGTATAGAGCTATTACTGTATAAAAGCTTGGGAGTATCATGTGAAATTCCGGGTTTTGGGAGTTATACTTGTACATGTCAAGCGGCTATGTTATGTCTACTTATATTTTCCTTTTTCTGTCTTTAATTTATTGTTTTGAATTATGTTTTCCGCAAATTTAGGCTTACCTGGTCGTAGAGACTAGGTGTCGTCACCATATCTTTCGGAGGGTAAATCGGGTCGTGACAAGTTGGTATCAGAGCGTCTAGGTTCATAGGAGTCACAAGCAAGCAAGTTTATTAGAGTATCGCGGATCGGTGCAGAGACGTCTGTATCTATCTTCGGGAGGCTATGTAACTGTTAAGAAAAATCACATTCTTTGGAATTTCTTGTCGTGCTAGTTACTGACATCAAAATTCTAAAACTCTATTCTACTTTTGCTCACAGATGGTGAGGACCCGTACCGAATGGACCGATGATCATGCACCCCAGCCCCTAGCCAGAGCCGCCAGAGTCAAGGTCAGGGGTAGAGGATGAGCACGCGGTGCAGCCCGAGAACCGGCAAGAGCAGCGACAGAGGAGCCCCCAACAGCTACAGTTGGAGGGTCACAGGAGGTCCCTACTGCTACTCCAGCCCTCCGGGAGACTTTGGCCCGTTAGCTCCAGTCACATCTCAAGCCGGGGGAGGGGCACAGACTCCCGCAACCAGTACTCCTGAGCAAAGGGTCCATGTTGGGCAGGTCCCAGAGTATATTCATATGCCCCAGCGGCTCCATCTCAGCATGATGCTAGGGTAGTTGCTTCTGAGGTAGAGCAGCTCATACTTGAGAGGTACAAGAAGTACCACCCACCTATTTTATGCGGACTAGCTTCAGATGACGCTCTGGGTTTTCTTGAGGAGTGTCATCGTATTCTCCGCACTATGGGAATTGTGGATACGAGTGGGGTTTCTTTCACCGCTTTCCAGCTGAGGGGAGCGGCTTATCAGTGGTGGCGTGCCTATGAGCTGAGTAGTCCGGATGAGGCAGCTTCACTCACTTGGGCTCAGTTCTTAGAGATGTTTATGGTTGAGTTTGTTCCTCAGAGCCTCAGGGATGCTTGGCGTGCAGAGTTTGAGAAGTTACGCCAGGGTGCTATGACTGTGTCGAAGTATGCAGTCCGTTTCAGTGACTTGTCTCGCCATGCACCAGCCTTGGTTGGCATGATTAGAGAGAGAGAGAGAGTTTGACGCTTCATTGAGGGACTCCACCCCAATTTTCGGACCAGTATGGCCAAAGGGTTGGAGACGGATATCACATACCAGCAGGCAGTGAGTATTGCCCGAAGGATTGAGAGCATGTTAGTGTCGCGCCCCCTTTTTCCTATCCTTTCGGATCAGTCAGGGTTTTTGACATTATTGGGACAACTCATTTCCTTTTGAGATAAGGTATGTGAAGGATTTGAAGAGTCGCCACCTAACGAATTAAGGTGCGTTAGGGCACCTATTAAGGGTCACTAATAACACAAGTTGAATAACCAGAGATTGGGTAAGCGCTTGAAGTTACTTCAAGGGAAAGGTGTTAGGCACCCCTCAAAGTCCACAACGGTGATTCCCGTCCAAACGGACGTTGTGAATTAAACAAGTGGCAAATAGGTAGTCAAAGCATGTAAACAGATAAAGGTTTAAAAAAGGTTCACAGTCTAAGCACACATATGTAAAAGATAGGGGAGGTCCTAAGTTGTTTATCCTATAGGATCACATCAATGCAATGCCCGGTAATCACTCCTCAATGAGGGGCGACACGTGGCATTAGAGCACCGGTCATCATATCTTTTCTACCCATTATCCCACCCCTTAGCGGTCATTTGGAGAGTTTTATTTAAAGATCTATATACGTGTTGTTACCCGTCCCTTCCTTGTGGTCCTGGAGGAATTTAAGACCTCTAGATATAGGCAGTTCTAGACAAACCCCTAAGGTTTTAAAAGGATAAAAAGTTTAGGCGACATGCAAGAACAAATAGGACTTAACAAATAAATACAGGAAAAACAATTAAGAGGCCCAGATTTACCTCCACATATAATGCACAAAAGCAGCACGTCTCAAACACAAACAAGAGGCAGTTTTATTAGACAAGATCCTAAACAGGATATCTAAGTGAGTTTCAATGCACATAAAATATGAAAATTCATTTTATAAACTCAACAGCAGGGCCCTAATCAGTTTGCCTGCTGATTTTAAACATGTGAGCCTTTAAGCAGTAAACACAATCAAAAATAGTTTTCCAGTTTATAGAGGTTGATTACCTAAGGCTTGCCTAGGCGTGGGATCGTGCATAATAACAGTTATCAGAATTATTAGACAATTCAGAAACTATTTTTACCTAAAAGCATGTTGTTCTACGAATCTGAGAATGCAGAGATTATTACCAGTTTTGTTTTAATCAGGGCAATTATACGTGATACTGTTTTATGCCTAAACTAGGTAGGGTTAAGCAAATGCAAACGGAATCCTAGAGCATGGTATCTAATATGCATGCACATATGCTGAATTGATAACCTAAGGACTTAAGAGTAGAGTGAGAGTGCTTGACATAGTTTTGAAAAGGTTTTGATATGAAAAATAGTACTGAAAAGGACTCATTAAAGTAAAGAAGTCTTATAAAAGTAGGGGTTGCTTGGTAGTAAAATAAGTTAAGTAAGAACAATGTACACTTGACGAATCAAATAGAACAATAGAAGGAACTCAAAGCAAACAAAATTAACAACATGATACACCTAGGGGTATTTGAAGTTGGGGACATATACAACACACAAAGTGAACACATAACAAACATAAGCACATAAGTCTCTTAGGAGTTCATGGGATTAGTGGGTAGCTAATAACACAAAACATAACACAGGTGTATGAATTTCAGAATTGACAATTGGGACATAGTTACACTAAACAGAATTAATCATAGAATCAGACACCCTAGGGTAACAAATTGCTTTGCAAAGAAAAGTTCATACTAGAAACCAGACAAACATAAATAGAGCAGAGTCAGGCTGGGACATGCTATAAAGGGAATAAACAAGTTCATAAACATGTTGATCCTAAGTTGAATTAAGACAGAACTAATATGCTAAGAGAAAATATGCCAACTACATATTGGAAAAGCTTCAGAACATCAGACATAGAACAGTAGTCAGTAAGATACAGTAGTAACAAAACACATTGAGTTTGGAACTTGGATTTCAATCAGAAAACACCAGCTAAGCAGAGTAGATACTAAGTGTAGAGAAGTAGTGTGAAATAACTAGCCTTGGCTTACAGCCGGCTAGTTCAGCAATAATAGCAAGTAACAAGAGAGAGCAGAAAATCTTTAAGTGTGAGAGAGAATTGTGAACTAATGTTCGTCTGTGTAGAAGACTGTCTAATGAGAGTAGAAGAGAGCATTTATATAGTAGTTTGAAAGCTAGGTAAATAAAGTAAGAATAAAATTGTTTAGTAATTATAGAACTCAGAATCAATTAAAGTGAAATCAGTCCAAGTCTTCCCTTAATTAAGGGAGTGACTTACCAACAGTAAAAGACAAGAAGCAAATTAAGGAAAGAAATCACATAGCTAGAGTATAAAATTAAGGAAAGTGTCACGCACCAAACCTTGGGAGACGTGGCTGGCACCCGATGCCAAACATGCCCGAGCAAACCACTCTGTAACTCGTTCATTCCTTTTGTAACTAGCAAGGGCCAACATGGCCACAACTCGTAATGTACAATTGCAATGGAAAAAAAACATTGTATCACTAAACCATTTTTTTTAAAACATGAATACATATGGGCTCGTCAAGGCCTCTGACATACAGTAGAAACTGAACCTTTGTCTACAAAGCCTATAAGAATACATAAACATCAAAAAGGTCGGGACAGGGCCCTGCCATACCAGTCAATGCATGTCCCAATTATACTGACCAAATAGGCAACTACGGAGCAAGTGGAGTGCAACAACACCTTCCGCGAGCTGATAGCCTACTAGGAGGACTGTCAACTTGTCTATCGGAACATGCGGGCACGAAACGCAGCGTCCCCAGGAAAAAGGCACGTCAGTACGAATAAAATACTAAGTATGTAAGGCAGAAAAGCATAACTAAGAATAGTAATGTAAAGAGAGATGTAGGAGATACAACTTGTAGCATTTGAGTGCCTTTGAGAGATAGTGACTTGAAATGCATGATACATATTGTCACGACCCAAAATCACTAAAGGTCGTGATGGTGCCTAACGTGAAACTAGGCTATCCCTTTAACACAGTGAAAACAACATTTGTCTATTATATAGAAATGCAACTCATAAACTGACAAAGATCCACTTTTAGATAATCTCAACAGAAATAATAATGGGAACAAGCAACCAAAGCCGCCCCCAGACCCCAGGAGTCAACTGCCATGAGCATCTAAGATGATAATACAACGTATCAAAATACAACTCTGTCACTAATACAAATCCAAAGAAATATCAAAGTGTAGGAACATGAAAGAAAGGAGGTCAGCTGTGGACGCTGAGCAGCTACCTCGATCCTCGAGCTGAAATCCAAGCACGTCAGAAGACACTAGTGAGATGGCCTGGTACCTGGATCTGCACACAGGGGTGCAGGGAGTAACGTGAGTACGCCAACTCAGTAAGTAACCAAAGTAACTAAAAACTTGAGTGTAGTGACGAGCATTTATAAATCATATTTTTGCAGAAACAATAGTTCAGCTTTTGTTAAGAAAACTCAGTATAAAGAAGAATGAGAAAACAGTAAAGTTTACAATGTATTCGCCTTTCTGGCCCAATATCTCTCATATCAAGATATCTTAGTCACTCATATCTCCACTATCAGTATGCCATGCTCTCACTAAGCACTCTCACTCAACAAGTACTAGATATCCACTCAATTGCTGCGCCATGCAGCCCGATCCAATACATATACATACATATATATATATATATATATATATATATATATATATATATATATATATA
>ML265957.1:84570-105872 GCA_005239495.1 Nicotiana undulata | reverse complement strand
GACCTCGGGAACATAACACTACTTTTCAAGCCACATTTCTAATTCTTTAAAACCTCAAAGTCTCATTTTTGATCCGAAACCACTCATTTCAAATTCGTTTTACACCAAATTTCACAGATAAGTCACATAACATATAATAAACCTGTTCCGGGCTCCGGAACCATAATACGGACCCGGTAATACGTTTTTCACATAATTCTTCATTTTCAAAATCCTTTATTATTTCCAGAAAACAATTTTCTTTAAAAATTCATTTCTCGGGCTTGGGACCTCGGAATTCGATTCCGAGCATATGCCCAAGTCCCATATTTTCATACGGACCCTCCGGGACCGTCGAATCACGGGTCCGGGTCCGTTTACCAGAAATGTTGACCAAAGTCAACTATATTCATTCATTAATTATCAAAACTCATTTTCATCAACTTTTCACATAAAAGCTTCCCGGCTACACGCCCGGAATGCGCACGCATAACGAGGTGAGACTAACGGAGGCTCTCGGAGCCTCGGAACATAGATACAACTTAAATTATGTAAGATGACCTTTTGGGTCATCACATCATGCCATTTTCCAGCCATCTCCGATCGTATGAGTAAGATCCATGACTTTTTCGGCTAAAATCCGGTGACATCTTTAAGGTTTTCTTGTTTCTCTGGGTTCTCTGAAACCCTAACTCCTAATATTTTTCGATTTCCTTTAGACCTGTCTTAGATCTATGTACCTTATGAAGCTTTTTACATGTTTCTTTCGAAAAAACTTTCTATTTCTAAACGATTTTTCATCTCAAAACTAGGGCTTCAAACCCCTTTTCAAAAACAATTTCCCTTCAGATTTTAAGTGTTAGTTTATGATTTTCGTTATGTTTAAGCCTTTCCCTTTCTGTGTCTGAGTTGTTTCGTTAATAAACCCTAAAGTCTTGGCTTTAATCTGCGGCTCTGAGTTTGTTTCCAACAATATGTTTACCTGTTCTATTATGTTCACTATGTTCTCTTGAATACTCTGTGATTTCGTGATAGTTTACCCCATTGCTTGTAAGGGTTTTTGGCTGCTATTACCCGTGCTTATTCTGTGGTTCCATTCTATCTTTTGTTCATCGATACCTCTAAATCTTTACTTATCCTGCTTGTATTATGCTGATTGAGTGGTTCATGTCATGTTCTGTGTAAACCCCTAATTTCGTGTGATTTTACCCTGCTTTAATTACTAGGGTTTCTGATTCTCTCATGTTGTGTGTTTACTCTGTATAATCTATGCTGATTCTTAAATCAGTAGTACTCCTATTTTGAATCCCTAATTTCCTGTGATTGATTTTCTTTAATTGATTTCCTGTGATAATATCTTTATGACCTATTAGTTATTTCTTACCTTATTACATGACTGATTTTACTATCAATTGATTCTTACAGTAGTGCCTTAATTAAAACCTTATGAACCTGACCCCAACTTTCTACTTTGTGCTTACTATGTTCGAAATCTTTCCTTATTTGCTTTACACGATTTCTTTCCTTACTTGCTATCTATTTTGACTGCTTGAGATTTAACTCCCTTAATTAAGGGAGTACTGGTACTGATTTTACAACTAATTGATTCTTTGAGTTCCATGATTACTGGGCAGTCTAATTATTACCTTATTTTCACCTAGTTTCAAACTATATATATACTCTATTCATGCATTGACAAACACACACAGAGATACGAACTATCTGTGCAACTCTCTCTCTCTCTTCTGTGCTACTTGCTACTGATCTGAGTTAGCCGGCTACAAGCCAAGGCTAACTATTGTTCATCTCCTATCTTCTACTTTTTGTGTTACTGCTTTCTGCACCATACTGGTATGTTCTAATTCAGATTTCAGTTCTCAAACCATTATTTTTCTATTATTGTTACAATTCTTGGTGTTCCTCATCTGTTTTTACTTACTCTTCTGTTTTTCAACATGTAACTAGGATCTCAGGTTCTATCTAGTATGTCCAGTTCTGCCTTATTTGTTAGCATGCCTTTTGTTGTGTTCAAAACCTGCCTTCATGTGAACAAAAACTTTCTGCTTATGTTTGGTACATTAGTTTTAGGTAGACTTTACTACATTTGGTCCTGTTATGCTAATACCCTGCTCTATTTTGTCCCCAATCCCCTGAATCCCTAGGGACTCCTGATTGTGTGTTTCTCACTACATGTTTGTCATCATGTGCTCTATGTGTCCCCAATCCCTAATACCCCTGTGCGAAGTTTGGGTGCTGAACCTGTCTTGACTCTTTGTGTGGTGCTGAACATGTGATCACACTTAACTATGTCTTATGAAAAGACTAAGCAGGCATTGCAAATATAATCTGAGTATTTAGCCCAGAGTCGAATCCCACAGGGAATTAACCTATCAATTGTTGTTGTTAGAGTACTAGATTCTCAATAATCAACTTTCCCAAAAGTTATGAATATTACTTTTCGGTATTTTTACTACTACAGTTTAACGAAAATAATAAAACTAAAGATTAACTACTACAAAGGTGTAAGCAAATGCGATAAAGGTCTAAGGTTATGGTTTCCCCCGTTGGTGAAATTCCTTCTTGTATATTTCCTATAGTTTTGACTTAGTTGTCTCTATCAATCATGAACACTCCAGCTATTATAAATCTCTCTCAAGTAATTATGATAATTTACTAGACGCACTCTCTCAAGTAACGCTAGCTAGATTGCATTACAGTTCACTTTAGACTGCACCCGAGGTATCGTTATCTCTAATCCAACCTCTAAACCCTCGGTTATGGATCTCTCCTATACTCCGGGAGTGATGTTGTTCAAACAACTACCTAAATATGCACTCTCTATCAAGTAGATACATAATAAATAGGAACAACTAATTGAGGGCCCTTCAATCAACTACAACGAGAACGTAGTTGAACAAATAGAGATTAACAACCAAATAAAACTATATTAATATCACAATTAGTTCATCCCAACGGGTTCCACCATAACGTTCGATCAGAAAAGTTAGTCACTCATAATTGTATCGCAAACAATAAAAGAAATCATGATCAATGTAAAATAGGAAGAAGAAGGAAAAACTCGTAGAAGAATTCTCCCGGCTTTCTCCTATTGTGTCTCTTGCTTCCTTAGGTCGAATTTGTGTCCAAAATATGTCCAATCCCCTAAAAATAACATTCTCCCATGTATATATACCAAGTAGGGTCGGGCCCAAATAATTATACCTTCTCCTACGCAAAAAAGGACAAGTTTCCAGGCCGCCACTAGCGCGGACGCGCTAATCTCGCGCTAGAGGTCGCGCTAGTGGGGTTTTATTCTGCCCCAGTCCGCGTCAGGTCCGCAGTCGCAGTTTCAATCGCGTTATTGACTCTGTTCCGTTTGGAATTTGGAGAAACATAAAACGTGAAAGTTGTATCCCTTTGAGTTAGATTTCCAACCATATATTATATAGACCAAATGGAGTTCGGAGCAAAGCGTTATGTCCATTTTACTAGACAATGTACAATATGCCTCATCGAGTCTTCGTTTGTTCTCAACTATCAAATTTGACCCCCGAACACGATCCTGACTTAATTCCTTGAGCTTTTAATTAGACTTACAAGCTCCAAATCACTTAAATTCATTTCATAACATCTATATATATCGAAATCACTCCTACAAGGCATAAAACACACATGTAGTGCAAAGCATTAGCGATTAAAGCTCAAACTCAATTAAAGTGCAGTAAAATAGAGTGTAAAGCGACTAAAATACGTAATTATAGCCTATCATCAACATGTTTTTGGTTCTAAGTTTGGTCTTCTTTTTGTTAATTACCCTACTCTTCTCAAATCTGTTTTACTAAGACAACTTTATCCTAGTTTTGCAAAGACTATTTCAATTGAGTCTTCCTTTTCAAAAGAAAACTGTTTTCTTACTTAAACTCTTCCAAAACTATGTTGAGCACTCTCACCTTACTCTTAGACTACTAGGTTCTGCCCCTTTTGTGTGAGCATTGCTTTGGGACCTTGAGCTCCCTCTGAACTTTGACACATAAGAGCTGGCCTTTCCACACTGCACTTACTCTATCTTGGCTATGAAATCTGGGTGTGAGCACTGCCCGTGAGTCCTTGAGGTCCTTAGGGAACTCTGACACACCCGGATTATGATAAAGGTTGTGAAACAATACATGGCACTAAGGACCTGGAGACTTGGGACCATTATGAAGGCTCCATATAGTTAACTTCTTATTTTCTTACTTTTAGTTATGTAATTCATATTCAGAGGCATGTAATAATTATTTGTAAAGACAACTCTGGGCTTGGATAGTGAAAATGTGTGGGTGATTTGCATGCTGTATTATAATTAAGGGTAGAGATCATGTTTCTAGGTTTACTTTTCTATATGTGCAATAGCAACCATATTTAGGTACAACATGCCAAGCATGCCATGCATATTATGTTACTTAGGATTTCAGCATCTCATTATGCTTAGAAATCCTGTCTATAGGGTGAATAACAACAACAAAAAAGGCTATCATGATATCCTGCTCATGTCTACCTGTTCTGAAATGTCGCTTAGAAATCCTGATTATAAGGTTAATGATAGCAACACAAATTACTATTATGTGATTCTGTCAACATGTTCTGAAATATAATTTAGGAATCCTGCCTTAGGATCAATAAATCAACGCTAGTTGTTATTCATGCACTCACCATGCTGCAACCATGCTATATACGTAGAGGCCCTGCTTTAGGTAACAACAATAAAAACTGTCATTCCTGCCTATCTCGAAACTATGCATAACTTAAATGTGCATCTAGAAATCCCGTTTAAGTTATTTTTCCATCATGCTGCATTAGAGATCATGCTTTAGGGTCGTACTTATCCAATCACATATAGTTTAAATACACATGTCTAAAACAGTCCTCTTGTTCTACAAATTGGTAAAATTAGTCTATCAGCAACACTTAGAACTGCCTGTTATTAGGTATACAACCTGAAACTGTTATTAACTATGAACACTGCTATACGCCTAGGCAAGCCTTAGGTAATCAACTATAAGAAATAAAACCAGACTTTCTTTGTGATTATGTTTAACTATCAGCATATTAAAATCAGTAGGCAAGCTTGATTAGGACTTCCTCTCTGAGTTATGTAAAAATCTGACTTTGCTATTGTCACTTAGACACCATGCCTAGGATCTGAATCTGGACCTTAATTGTGTATGAGACATGCTGTTTATGTGTACTGTGTGTGGAGGTATACTTGAGCCTTTGTATGCTTTCCATGCTTTTCCCCTATCTGCAGTCCTACTTGTTTATCATATCCCGCCTTAAAATTTTCACCTTTAAAACCTGAGGGTCTGCCTAGAACCTCCCTTATAGGATAGAAGTCCCAAAATCCTACGGGGCTGATAGGAAAGGGACGGGTAGCAGCATGCACTAGAGTTCGTGACCAACACGCGCTTTAGTTACCTTCACGGGGCTGGAAAGGGTAGAATATGGATATGATGACCGGTGCGCTAATACCATGTGTAGCCCTCTTTGAGGAGTGTCATACCAGGTATTGCATTGATGTGATCCATGTTATAAATAAACCTAGGACATCCCTTTACTTTCTTTTAATAAACGTGCTTAGATTGTAATTCTATTCAAAAGCTAGTTCTTCATTTAATTTTTTTCTCACATATCTTAGACTCAAATCCCCTACTACTTGAGCCTTATTTGTTTTATTTACTAAATTGTACAAATTCACAAAACAATTGTTTGGCCGGGAACCACATTTGTGGATCCTGGGGGGTGCCTAACACCTTCCCCTTAGGATAATTTCAAGCCCTTACCATGTCTCTGGTTATCAACTTAGTTATAAATGAACCCCTTTAGGTGCCCTAACGCACCGCAAAATCGTTAGGTGGAGACTCTTCAAAACTCAAAAGCCCCGTTCCCAAAAAGAACGAGTTGCCTCAACCAAATGTCATAAACCCTGAACTCCACGAGGAAAAAGGGGGGTGCGACAACATGGCGACTTTGCTAGGGATTTCTTAGGCTTTTACCATTTCAAACTGCTTTGTGAATTTGTACTTCTTCTCATTCGCCTTTATGTGCAATTACTTGTCTATTTCTTTAAGCATTTAATTTTTCTTCAAGAGTAACTGACATGTTTTTCTATTTCCTTCCTTTGTTACCGCTTTTTAAATTATGAATTGTTGTACTGATTGCTTTCGTAACGTGCAAATACATGTCTACTTGTTTTACTGTCTATTGCATAATCATGATTCCACATCATACTCCACTCGTGCCAAACAAATACTATAGCAACGCTTGATGAGTGGTTGCGCCCTTCCTATATCATTACCCCGAAATTCGGAAAGGCTTATTTGCGGTAAAACTAGTCGATCAGCGGTGCAGTCGACGGTTCCGTGCCTTTCCCCCTTGAGTTGTCCGCTCAAGGGTACCAGTCTAAAACCACATATAAACCTTACTCTGTTATACTTTTGCATGCATCATGGTCAAACCTAACCAGGCTAAAGTGTTGTCCGCGCAATAGCCTTTAAGATAGCCTTGTCCAAAAGTCCATTGGGTTTCCCTAAACCCACAATGGACATCATCACGTTCTGTGCATTTATTTGGAGAACTAGATGCTTCATGCTAATTGTTGATGTTAAATAGTCGAGTCAGGTGGGGGTAAGGGTCTAACCTTGTTTGCCTTGCATAAATATGAGGTACGAAGTCCCCAGGTTCGGCATGGTCTCCAATATCCACCCAAGACTGCTGAGTTGGTGGGAAGATCTGCACTCTAGTGACAAAACTCTCGTCAGAAAATATTTGGGCAACCTACCATCTCTCTTAGAGATCCAGCCTAACAACATGATAATAAAGGCTGCTACTTTGTTTTGGGATTGTGAAAAAGCCGTGTTCCGCTTTGGGGACATTGAAATGACACCTTTTCTAGAGGATATAGAGGGACTGGCCGGCCCAGTGTGGGAAACCCCGGGGTTGCTAATGCTTGAGAACCGCACATGCAAGGGTTTCCTTAAAATGATGGGTTTGAAGAAGAATGCAGAACTGGTATGCTTAAAAGAATCGTACATCCCTTTTGACTATTTGTACGGAAGGTACGATCACAAAAAATCATACCGTACCTACCATGATGAGCTTGCCATCACATCCTTGGGGCACATCCATCGTAGGGTATTTGTCTTCATGTTTTGCTTCTTGGGTCTAATCGTGTTTCCAATGAAGAAAGAGAGAATCCATACTAGGCTGGCTATGTTAACCAAGACCCTAATGGAGGGGATTGGTGGGCAGACATTCAGCATTGTATCCATGATCATTGCAGACATATACTGAGCCTTGGAGAAGTGTCAACAAGGAGCAAGACACTTCGAAGGCTGCAATCTAATACTTCAACGTTGGCTCATAGAACATCTCCAAAATGGCGAATACCGACAAGAAAATCATCGAAGGGTCTGGGATGACCACATCTCTTTCCACCATCCAAAGTGAATGAATTACATCCCCGACATGTTCGCTCAGCCTGAGAATGCCAAAGGATGGGTCGAGCTCTTTGATAATGTGATTGAAGAACAGGTTCAATGGATGTTTGAGTGGTTTCCGACAAAGGAGTTCATCGCCGGATCCAGAGATGCACCGTTCCTGATTCTGATTGGTCTAAGAGGATTATACCCTTACGTCCCTCTTCGAGTTATGAGGCAAGCAGGTAGGAAGCAAGTCATACCCAGGGTCGACAAGATGAGCCATCTTCAAGATAACTTCCAAAATGATGATAGTCCTCACAAGTGCCAAGCCCAGCACATGTGGCACTATAAAATCTTCATGGAGAAAGACACCATTGAGCCAGACAGATATCATGACGGTTGTACCTGTCACGACCCGAACCTAGGGAGGCGTGGCTGGCACCCGGTGCCGAGCTGGCCTAAGCGAACCACTCTTTAACTCATAATCATTCGATCAAAACTATAACATACATAGGTCGAGTGGTTGAACTCATTCCTTTTGTAACTATCATGGCCAATATTGTCACAACTCATAATTTACAACTGTAAGTGGGCAACACTATATAAATAAATGATCGTTCTTAAGACATGAATACATATGGGCCGGCAATGCCTCTGACATACCGTACAAAATGAACCTTTGTCTACAAAGCCTCTAAGATTGTCTGTAGCAAAACTCTGACACGATGACTCATAAACTTGGCTGCACTCTGAATGAGGTGGAGTCTTACCGATCCTTCGCTCAATGCTAACCTCGTTTACTATGAGGGCTCATCAAACTGTTTGTCGATACCTGCATGCATGAATGCAGCGTCCCCAACAAAAGGACGTCAGTATGAATAATGTACCGAATATGTAAGGCAATTTACTGAAAGCTGAAACTAAACTGATAATATAGCAACTGCAGGTAGCTGGAAGTCAAAGATAATCTGATGGTATTCTTACCCGCTGATACTGACTCAATTCTCTCAATATAATAAGTAAAATAGTTGTCCGGCCCTATAAAGCTCGGTAAATATATATATAACTATATAACTGCTCTGTCGTAGTAGGCTCGCTCAAAGGCGCTCAGCCACAGTAGGCTCGGTATATAACTTACCATCTGATCAGAGGTTGCCCAAATAGGGGCCTGCCCATCGATTATAGCTCGATGTTAATGAAAATACTTTAATACTATATATATAAACTCTCTCCTCTCTTGACTGGAAGAAGGAAATACTCAAATGAATATGAAGTCCCGATAACGAGAATATTGTAACTTGCGAGACTAGCAAAATATACGTAAATTTCGGGATATGAATTTTTTTTATGCCTCGTTATTAAACTTGTGTAATGACGAGATCATGCCAAAATGAAGGAAAAGCTTAGACTTAACATACCTGGACCAATTCACAATTAAGGAGTTGCCGAACACACATCACAAATCAATTTCTTTCTTTCTGGTCTTGTAAATTGAGCAACCGACAAACAAATAAATGACTTCATTCTTTTTGCTTCAAGATTGCATAGCATAATATGCCAAGCATATTTAATCGAATTTTCCCTTATTGAATTCATACTCTCGCACCTTAAAAAATAATCTTGATGATTCTTTGGAAGGCTTCTCAATCCATTAGTTAAACTTGGACCAGAACTTACCTTAAGATAATTTAATAAAAGGAACCTTCAACTAAGACTTCTATTCTTCTTCGTTGAAATAGATAGAAGAAACAAGATTGTTTTTGTACTTCTTTGAATTTAAAAGAGGAGGAATGGAAATTTCTATCTATTTAACTAGATTTATGAGTCATCTAGTTAATCCTATATTGTTGACACGTTAGGGGGCTCAAGACTTATCCAATTTTTATAATTAATTAACTAATCTTCCACAAAAAATATTAGTTAATCAATTATCCATATAATTAAGAATTATCTCAAATTACTTAAAATACTACTCACTTTTTACATACCTTATACACCTTACTATCTTGGTCATGTGGTACCTTGCATGACACTAGCCCATAAATACCGAGTACTTTAGCTCTGGCCGTATTTTATCCCAATGTGCCAAACTTGGACGAAAATTTATTTTTTTACTTGCTTCCCCTCTCACCTTCACGAAGTTACTCATTACTTGTTTGAAATGGTATAATCCTTACACTCTCTAAATAAATTTTTTTTCTCGGACTGATGTCAATTACCTTACGACAAATTCAACGTACAACATCGTCGTAATTTAATACTGCGAAGCATAACATCATCGTAATATAATACTGCGAGACGTAATATCGACGTAATATTGTGGGGCGTAACATCATTCCCCCTTTGGAACATTCGTCCTCGAATGTTGACTGATGCTTTTATCATTTTCATAACTTATAGCTCTTGTGAGTACCTTAATACTCCCCTTGCCATTTAGGAAGTTGTTTTGTGAATAAATCCAAAGGCCAGTGAATTCTCCCCTTTAGGCCTCTTTCTCACACCACGACCTATAGTCGGAATCCTTCCAATCTCATAACTGTTGCTACCTTCGATCATGCATCCTCTACGACTTTGTAAATGCACTTTATGCTGAGTTTCTCTTTTAGACCATACTATATCATAACTCTTATTTCGATTTATTGATACTGAGGTATGCGACCAACTCCAGGTTATTCTCTCGTTGCTTGTCATGTATGTATAATCTAAGTCCTTTAATGCTTCCTCGTTATTGTTCATCTTAAGAATGACGACCAACTCTCATCTCATATTTTGTAACCCTTATCCAACCATTGTTGATTCACCTCGATAATGATCTACAGTCTAACAACTGATAACTTGAAACCTCTTACGTAATCATTAGGGCTTACGTTGAATTGTGGAACATTTGAAGTGATTTTCTGGATCCATATGGGGGCGATACTGAACTTCCATAACCGTATCTCATATCATAGTCATCCCAACGTGATTCGTCGTATGTGGGTATTTCAATTCTGTACAATTCATGAACTCATTACTCAATCGAAGGCCCATCATCCTTTATTTATCACAATTGCACCCTTATTCTACTACCAGGGCAACATTCCATTTCTTCTAAATGCTATTAGTCTTAGACACTTTTGAGTTCGTTTAGGCTATGTTGAGCTTTCAATATCTTAGAGAAACCATCAGCTCTTTTGTTTTCACAAGCTTAGTTCCGAGGACTTATCCATTTTCGTCACCTTCTCACTTGCCTTCTTCTTATCCCTACTCTTGTCTTTCTAAAACCTTGTCGTACTATTATACTTTAGCTTGCGACCGATTTCCTTATGCTCTTCTTGAACACGGAGACATCACATCGTCTCTAACTCTTCTTTTACTCTCTAATTAGACCTTTCGGTACTTAGAGACCATAGGCTAGAAGGTATGCCACTGACGATGCTGCTATCATTCCTGGATACCGAATCCCAACGTTTCTAGCCTTTTGCCCGAAGTATGGACAATTCACAACCTTCTGCATTTGAATATCACGTACGTTGTCCACCTTTACCTTACTTACCTTAAAATCTTGCATCACATCTTGTATCCCCTTCATGACCTTCCTTCCACATAGGTATAATTCACATCCATAACTTGAAGCTTTATAATTATACTTGCACCTCTTGTGCCTATACAATCCCGGTGGGAGCTCTATACTAACTTCTTATGAGGCTAGTTCTTCTTCTAACTGTCTTTATCGTATAGCCGTTATAGAATATAGTTGTTGTGCTATCTATCTTGCACCTCTAATATTAAGAGTGGTTCTGCTATGTTCTCAATCAGGATTCCTATCACTTCTGGGTCCAATAATCGGATTCCTGATTTACTTCGTTGATGTGACTCTTTAGTTTCCTCTTTATTTTGATTGACCTTTATGTCGGCTTAAGTTATCTCCCAATATGTGGTTCATGATATTAGTTATTATGTTTATCCTTTCATAGGCGCTGCGGAATATGTATGATACAATCCTTTAACAATAATCTTTTGTCTATGTCCTGGGCTCAATTCTTTCCTTTTACGTATACTAGAATCTTCTACAACAGTATATGCTGCATGTATAAAACTCCGAACGCTTATGTGCGCTCATAACGTAAGCAACTCTGGATCATTGATCAAATAATTTCTTTCGTTCCATCATAGCTTTCTTTCAACTTATGCTATTACTTTTCCTGGTCTTTCTGGTCCCTTGTTGCGTCCATACATAGCTTATCTTAGTGCCCACACATGCCAGAGTTTTCATGCAACTCATATGGTCTCGAATATTACTTTTATTCTTACTTCACGTTCATTAGCCACGGTAGGTGCCACTTTCCTTTGGAGTGCTTACAATGTTGTTGTGAGACTGTTGTTACACGACCATTTCCTCTTTAGGTCGTTGTGCTTAGGTTGAAGTCTTCTTCCTTATTTACTCAACTAGTCTTTCATTGTAGTACTCAGGGAGAACCCTTGACTCTCGTAAAGTTGTGAGCTTATGGACCTTTTGATGTCCTTCCTTTCCTATAATTATCCGTAGTTTCTTACTTCCGTATCCTTGTTCTTGTAGGGTTTCTTCTGAACTGATATTTTGACTGTCTACCCATCATCACTTTCTTTTATTCCCGTAACACTCATATGGTACCTTTAACTTCCCCGACTCCTATTTGAATATATCTCAAGTATTATAACGACGTTACTGCGAGCCAGAATTCTCCATGTTGGGGTTTACTACATTCATCTTGTATGATCTGCTGATTTTGCATGTGACTTCTTGTCTAGTCATGACTAGGCTCTTCGTGAATCAACTATTAGCTACTCGTCGGTCCATTCTCACATCCATATTCCGTGTAATCTCTCTTGGGTTATTTCCTTTGTCCAACTTACGTCTTGCATTGGCTCCTTATTTATCAATAACATTCCGGGCAGGAACCCGTACTTCCTTTTTTCTGATGTTGTGCTTACGTAACATTATGGAATCATAGCATATCTGTAGGACTCGGATAATTGCAATCTCATTCCTTTCTCATTTTTATCACACTCTTCCTTTTCCATTCCATAGTTACTAGAACAACTTAATTCTGTCTTAATGTCACATTACTCCATTTTCCCCCATTTAGGAGAGTACTAAGACTTATTTCTATGATGATCTACATATAGATATTTTACCTTTTCATCTCTGGCATCTTTTCACGTCGTCGATAACCCTTACTCGCCTTGCGATAATCTTTCTGTACCAAGGATAACAAAATTTCTTACACACTAAGGTGACACTTAGTAAAACTAGTACATACAGTCCCTTACGCTGAACATTGCTCACATCACTTGCTTTAGGGAAGCGTCTTCCTAAATGACCATTCTCTGAATTTCTCATGAATCTTCTCCTGTGGTCCATTCTATTATCGTCGGAACGCAATATGAAATTCTCATGATGCTGACTATTATCAAATCACTTAGCCCCTATGTCATGTTTAGTTTATCTTGTTCACCAGCCCATATTGATTTCTGTTACTCTGGGGATTAACTCTCCCTTCTGTTAGTCACGTTGGAGTCATAATCTTATTTTTTGAAATGAGGTTATAACTTTATGGCCTATACTCTTTTACCGCCTCAAGGCCTGGATCCTCTCATATTTTCCTTCACTTGACTATATATCCTATAATACCGTCATTTTCTTTTTCTACCGCTGTCATCCATGGATCACGTCTTACTCATAACGATTCATTAACTCTCTTCCCATTTCCTGCAAACATTTCTATCTAACACTTTATTTTGAAAATTTTAACAGGACGTTCCTTTGCTTTTAGCTCCCCTTGCTCCATCTACTGGCTCTTCGGGTTGCCTAACATTCTTTCTTTACTAGGGACGGGAGCCATATTAAGGTAACATTTATCCTTCAAGGATTCCAGTGCCTATCTTTATGGTACTCATATCTAGTTGTATTATTTCAGAGTGTACCATATGGGTGCCGCACAAGGAGATTTTGTTAGCACATTTACAATATCCTTCGGAAATTTCAACTAACGCAAGCAATCCAACCATCACTGTGGGATACTCTAACCCCAGCCGGTTCCTGATCTCGTCCTTCTCTTAACTATTTTTGTTAGCTCCCATGGAGCATAATTGAGATGGGTGTGACTAATTGTACATACCTCTGTTACAACTGAAGGTATAACAAATGCCCATATTTCTCTGCTTGAATTGTAAATACTGTTAATTCTTCATTAACTAGGTACCTCGTACCCTTCTTCACCTTGCTTCTTTTACTTGCTGAAACTTGTGTCTACCTTCTGATTCTCTTATTCCTTTTTACCATAAGAGTGGATAGACATTCTTGCCTTAGGAATCCTTATTAAGAAACTTACACGTCTTAGTACACACATGATCTGTTGAATACCTCAAATTTATCCATCATAAGCATGATGCAAAAATCGAGCTCCTCTTACTCAACTTCTTCCACAACTATATCTCTTATCAATTGTCTTTCTGGATGTAAGCATCGTCGTATCATGAATAAGATAGAGTTCTTACAGTTGAGCTCTATGACACGATCTAAAGTAAGAAGAAAGAGTGACAATCCTAAATGCCCTGTAGCCTCCTGTTTTATAAGTGTGGTGCACGACACACCCATAAACAAGACTCTACTAGACACGACTTGTAGACTCCCTAGGACAGAACTACTTTGATACCACTTTGTCACGCCCCGAACCTGGGGAGGCATGGCTGGCACCCGGTGCCGAGCTGGACCGAGCGAACCACTCTTTAACTCATAATCATTCGATCAAAACTATAACATACATAGGTAGAGTTGGTTGAATTCATTCCTTTTGTAACTATCATGGTCAACATGGCCACAACTCATAATGTACAACTGTAAGTGGGCAACACTATATAAATAAATTGTCGTTCTTAAGACATGAATACATATGGGCCAAGGCCTCTGACATACCGTACAAAATGAACCTTTGTCTACAAAGCCTCTAAGATTATTTGACATCAAATGGGACAGGGTACCGACCTACCCATAAGTCTGTAGCAAAACTCTGACACGATGACTCATAAACTTGGCTGCACTCCAAATGAGGTGTAGTCTTACTGATCCTTCGCTGAATGCTAACCTTGTTTACTATGAGGGCTCGTCAAACTGTTTGTCTATACCTGCAGGCATGAATGCAGCGTCCCCAATAAAAGGACGTCAGTACGAATAGTGTACCGAGTATGTAAGGCAATATACTGAAAGCTGAAACTAAACTAATAATATAGCAACTGCATGTAGCTGGAAGTCAAAGATAATTTGATGGTATGCTTACCTGCTGATACTGACTAAATTCTCTCAATATAATAAGTAAAATAGTTGTCCGACCCTATAAAGCTCGGTAAATATATATATACCTATATAAGTGCTCTGTCGTAGTAGGCTCGCTCATAGGCGCTCGTCCATACTAGGCTCTGTATCTCGACCAACTGGGCTCGCTCAAAGGCACTCGGCCACAGTAGGCTCGGTATATAACTTACCATCTGATCAGAGGTTGCCCAAATAGGGGCCTGCCCATCGATTATAGCTCGATGTTAATGAAAATTCTTTAATACTATATATAGAAACTCTCTGCTCTCTTGACTGGAAGAAGGAAATACTCAAATGAATATGAAGTCCCGATAAAGAGAATATTGTAACTTGCGAGACTAGCAAAATATACGTATATTTCGGGATATGAATTTTTCTTGTTATTAAACTTGTGTAATGACGAGATCATGAAAAATTGAAGGAAAACCTTAGCCTTAACATACCTGGACCGATTCACAATTAAGGAGTTGTCGAACACACATCACAAATCAATTTCTTTCTTTCTGGTCTTGTAAATTGAGAAACCGACAAACAAACAAATGACTTCATTTTCTTTTGCTTCAAGATTGCATAGCATAATCTGCCAAGCATATTTAATCAAATTTTTCCTTATTGAATTCATACTCTCGCACCTTCAAAAACAATCTTGATGATTCTTTGGAAGGCTTCTCAATCCATTAGTTAAACTTGGACCAGAACTTACCTTAAGATAATTTAATAAAAGGAACCTTCAACTAAGACTTCTATTCTTCTTCGTTGAAATAGATAGAAAAAACAAGATTTTTTTGTGCTTCATTGAATTTAAAAGAGGAGGAATGGAAATTGCTAGCTATTTAACTAGATTTATGAGTCATCTAGTTAATCCTATATTGTTGACACGTTAGGGGGATCAAGACTTATCCAATTTTTATAATTAATTAACGAATCTTCCACAAAACATATTAGTTAATCAATTATCCATATAATTAAGAATTATCTCAAATTACTTAAAATACTACTCACTTTTCATATACCTTATACACCTTACTATCTTGGTCATGTGGTACCTTGCATGGCACTAGCCCATAAATACCGAGTACTTTAGCTCTGGCAGTATTTTATCCCAACGTGCCAAACTTGGGCGAAAATTCATTTTTTTACTTACATCCCCTCTCACCTTCACGAATTTCCTCATTACTTGTTTTAAATGGCATAATCCTTACACTCTACAAATAATTTTCTTTTCCTCGGACTGATGTCAATTACCTTACGACAAATTCAACGTACAATTTTATAGGGTGCAACATCGTCGTAATTTAATACTGTGAAGCATAACATCATCGTAATATAATACTGCGGGACGTAATATCGATGTAATTGCGGGGCGTAACAGTACCCCTTTCTATTCTGGTTGGCTGGAAGACAATTGGGATGGTCTGAGCAAGATAGGGTTCGTTCAAGGCCACATGAATTATAGATGAAAAGGCCGAGGCGCAAGTCAAATACAACCAGCTGTGCAAAAGGATCCGTGAATGCGAGAGAGAACACCGCGAGATACATGAGTCAAACAAAAAGCTGATTGAGGAATGGAAAGTCATGGCTATCAGCACCAACAAGAGGTTAGGATGCCTGGAACGAGGCATAGTCGAGCTGGAGGAAAAATTCCTCAAAGGGGCTGAAGACTGTCAAAAGGCTGAAGGGACCGAAGGAGGACATCTAGCCAGAGCATACCTGTTGTTGGGACTTTGCGAGTTGGGGAAGCTGTTCGAGGGAAGCAAGAATGCCGAGTCTGGGGAAGGTCCTTCTGGGACCAAGTAGATAGGAATGTCTTTCTTTGCTTTATCAATGTAATAAGGCCAATGGTCAATTAGTGACCTTTATTTCCTGTTTATTTAGTGTCCTTTTGGGATTCGTCTATTTTTATCAACAAAATGAGGCATTTAGCATTCTAAGTTCTCCAAATCAATGTGTCGCTAGGCCTACCTCAGGCACAAAGAGGTTCCCAAATTAGGACGCGCTTTACATTCCCGCACTATGTGTTTCAATATTGCAATACTTATCATAATCCTCACTGACTTGGCTACTTTTTGTTTTGTTTTCTTTCTTTTTATTATTCCCCTCCCCAAAGGTTAGTTCGTGCACTCTGGCATCATCAGCTTACCTCACAAGATCCAGGGGCCCGCCACCCATGCCTCTTCCTAGTCCTCCTAAAGGCAAGAACAAGGGCAAGAATAAAATGGAAGATTTAAACAACATCAGGAAGGAGAACGCAATTGAACGGGTAGAGGCCGCTGATGGGCAGGGTATTCGGGTTCCTAATAAGAATGTGTCACAGCTTGAACAAAAACTGTTGAAATTCCAAGAAGAGCTTGATCAGGTTCGAAATCTGGCCAACCTATCATTCTCCCTCAACGTCCCAGACGTCCACTTTACCAACACTCAAAACCCTACACCTCCTCAGAATATCCCAAAACAACAGAATCATCCCGCACCTCGCCATCACGCTACTCCACCAAAGAACTAGTGCAACACCTGCCATATCCCAAATAACACCCCACTACTTATCCCAGAACCCCAAGACTCCACAAACGACCATTTCCACACCCATGGATCAGGCCACCCTAACAATCCTATCTATGTGGAGACCATGCCACACTCCACTCCAACTATCCCGTACACACCTGAGTCTGATGTAAAGGACCTTCTTATCAAGAACTTGGTCGCGGAACTTAGGAAGGTGACCAGCTGGGTTCAAGGGAGTCGAAGGGCTGAATTATGAGGACCTCTGCATACAACCTGATGTCGAACTGTCTGAGGGATACAAACCTCCGAAGTTCAAAATATTCTATGGTACAGGTGATCTAAGGGTCCATCTGAGGACCTATTGTGACAAGCTGGTTGGAGTAGGAAAGGATGAAAGAATCCGCATGAAGCTGTTCATGAGGAGCTTGAAAGGAGATGCACTGTCTTGGTACATAAGCCAAGATCCCAAGAAGTGGTCAAACTGGGTGAGCATGGCATCTGACTTTATGGATAGATTCAGATTTAACACAGAAAATGCACCAGACGTGTTCTACATCTAGAATTTGAAGAAGAAGCCCACGGAGACATTCTGCGAGTATGCTACTCGCTGGAGGTCCGAAGCTGCTAAGGTCAGACCCGACTTAGAAGAGGAGCAAATGAACAAGTTCTTTGTTCGGGCTCAGGACCCGCACTACTATGAATGGTTGATGATGATCGAGAACCACAAATTCTCCGATATTATCAAGCTTGGGGAAATGATCGAAGAATGTATCAAAAGTGTCATGGTCACAAATTTTGAAGACTTGCAAGCTACAAATAAGGCTTTACAGTCCGATGGTGTGTCCAAGAAAAGGGACGTGGGAGCTGTGATGGTTGCACAAAGAACCAAATCCCCACTCAAATACCAAACTTACCCAACACCTCCACTCACATATCAACCGAACCCAAATTACCAAGCCCCCTCACCCTCATACTAAGCTCCACCACCAACTTATCAATCACCTCCGCCACCAACTTATCAATCACCTCCTCCACCTACATATTAACCTGCTTCACCCAGATACTCCCAACCCGCTACTTTCTACCACACTTACAACCCTCAACCATCCCATTATCACCCCTTGCACGACAAAACTTCCCTAGACCCCGACCTAATTTTGATCGCAGACCTCCAACACAATATACCATCATCACTGAACCCATCGACCAATTGTATGAGAAGCTCAAAGCTACTGGTTACGTCACACCTATCCCTGTTGCAACCCCTGAAAATACTTCCCAGTGGGTTAACCCAAACAAATCTTGTGCATACCACTCCGGCATGAAATGACACACCATCGACGAATTTCGTTCCTTGAAAGACAAAATACAGTCCTTGATTGATAACAAGATCATTGTGGAAAAAGAATCCGCTCCAAACGTCCGCAACAATCCTCTGCCAGACCATAAGGGAGGTATCCACATGATTGAAATAGAAGACGACTGGGATTCCGAGGGATGGAACGGGTTGATCGTAGAAGGCGATAACCCAAAGAAACCAACAATTACCCTCAATCCAATCATAGTCCAGATCCAACCATCTGAGGATGCTGAGGTTGAATATGTCCATACCTCTTGAGTATGAAGTAGTGCCATACGCAAAGGCACCTGTACCAATTGAGGTTGAATTTGTGTCTACGGCAAATGCACCCGCACCATTTGAGGTTGCAGTCTTTCCGCCCAAGGAACGTGTTCCATTCGAAGTGAGGATAGCCGCACCGATATTAGTGGCAATGACAACCACACCACCCTTCTATACAAATGCTATACCTTGGGACTATACAGTCGAGGCGAGAAGGAAAGGCAAGGACAAGACTGAAGAAGCTATCGCAGCACAGGGTATGACAAGAATTGGTAGAGTCTATACCCCTGAACATCTGGCCGAATCAAGTAATCAGGCTTCCAATCGGCCTCCCCTTATGGAGACAGGTCCGGATGATCTCTGGAGGAAAGTACAGTCCAAGGAGTACTCGGTCATTGACCAATTGAACAAGACACCAGCACAAATATCCATTCTCTCTTTGCTGCAGAATTCTGAGACTCACAGGAATGCTTTGTTGAAGGTGTTGAACAAAGCATATGTGCCGAACAATATCACCAGCGGGGAAATGGCCAATATGGTGGGCCAAGTGTTGGAAATCCATAAGATCACTTTTCATGAAGACGAGCTGCCACCTGGAGGGTTGGGGCATAACAAAGCATTGCACATCACCGTGCAATGTGAAGATTATTTCATCACTAAAATCCTGATTGATGGAGGATCCAGTCTTAACATTTGTCCACTAATGACACTCAAGAAACTAGGTAAATGGTTGCATGAGATAAAGGATGGAACAATCAATGTGAAAGCTTTCGATGGTTCTCAAAGGTCCACCATTGATGAAATTAGTATGTGCCTGCAAATGGGGCCAACTTGGTTCGAGGTTGATTTCCAGGTAATAGATGTGCCAGCATCTTACAATTTGCTATTGGGACGGCCATGGATCCATGCTGTGTAACGACCCGGTCTGTCGTTACGTAAAACCTGCATTATAATTATTGTTATTGACTTATCATAGGCCGATTATTCTATTATTGATGTGTTAGAGTTGATAAGCTTGAAATCGGAATGGTTAAATGAGAATTCAGTCACTTAGTCTTTAAAAATAGCCTTAAAATGGTAAAGTCAACTGAGAGTTGACTTATTGGTAAACGACCTTGAAGTGCGGATTTTACGGCTTGAATAGCTTTGTTAGGTGATTTGGGACTTAGGAGTGAGTTCAGAATAATTCTTTGATGTCCGATGTAGAATTAGGCTTGAATTGGCGGAAGTTAGTTTTTGGTGATTTCTGGTCGGCAGTGAAAAATAGGCTATCGGGGTCGGAATGAAATTCTGACAGTTGGAACAAGTTCGTAATGTCATTTTGGATGTGTCTGCAAAATTTCAGGTCAATCAGAGTTGTTTTGGATAGTTTCGACATCTTTGGTGGATTTTAAAATTTTCAAAGTTCTTAGGCTTGAATCCGATGTAAATTTGGTGTTTTGATGTTAGTTTTGGTGTTTTGAGAGTGAAACTAAGTTTGAATGATCATATGTGATGTGTTGGTATAGTTGGTTGGGCTCCCAAGGAGCTCGGGTAAGTTATGGATAGGTTTGGGCTGCGTTGTGCTCGTTTTTCTTATGCTTCGACGTCGTTTCTTCAAGCATAAATGATATCATATTGAACAAATGAGCTCTTATTACTGTTTTTAATGAAGCATTAGATCCGTATCGTAATTACGGACCCGTAGCAAAAACAATCGTCGAATTTGGACATCGTATGAGAATTTTATGGCCATTTTACCAAGATTGCCCAGATTTTTCAGGTTAATAACGAAATTGCCCCTGACGGCATATTAAAAACCTGCACTATTTGAAAATCTTAAAACCTATATATCTCCATCATTATAAGGTCAAATTGAGTGATTCAAAAGCCTAATATGATTAAAATTTCACAAGGAATCCATTGGGAGCAGTAAAATGCGTGAACAGTATATATATAATGAGCAGTTCGAGTTTTCTTCCAATTTTTGACCGAGGAGGAGATTTTTAGGCGATTTTTGAGGGATAAAATCAGTGGGTATCACAGAGGTAAGCAATTTGATTATTAAAACTCGTTTATGGGTTATTATAGACCATAACCCCAGCCTTTAATTCATTAAAAACAGTAGAAAAATAGGATTTTGGGGCATGAGATTATGAGACCTTCAAGGGTCGATTTGAGGGGTCAAACGGACTCCGTTTTGGTGTTATTTATATGTACGGACTCGTGGGAAGACGAAGAACACTTTTGTATAAAATTTCTGAGTTTCGGGATGCGGGCCCGGGGGTCGGGTTTTGACCGGTTTCGGATTTTGAGTTAAATTTGATATCTTTCGATTGGAAATTGTTCCTTAAGCACATATTGATGATAAAAATCTGAACTTGGTAGATTTGGAGCCTTCGGAGGTTGATTCGAGAGGCAAGCGTGTTGC